>NW_006499364.1:5930758-5945082 GCF_000471905.2 Amborella trichopoda | reverse complement strand
ATATATATATATATATATATATATATATATATTCGTGTTAAAACCCAACTCAAAAGGTTACTGAGTAAATGAGGTTTGGCCATTTCAAAATCGATTTGGCCATTTGAAAATCGACTTGGCCATATTTTTTTAAATATTCGATTTGGCCATTTGAAGCAGCACTTAACACCTTGACACCCTGCATGTGATAACCAAGTTACTGAGTAAATGAGGTGCTCTCTCTTACTACCTCTACTCACAACCCTTCGAAAAACTGGGAACATCATGCTACAAAAAAAATACGCTCTCAAACCCAATTCTAAACTGTATTAAATGGTTTTTCAACATTAAAACAACCTTTTTCAACATCAACATTAAAACTATATAGAAGCATTTATTGTTGCATCATCCATTGTTAGTTGGACTTTGTAACTTCATCAATTGAATTTATGTAAAATTATAAATTGTCTTGCATATCTCCATAATATTCAAATATTAAATTATATAAAAAGTTTTTTCAATTTTTTTTTTATAAGATAAATGTATGTAATATGATAGTGTATACTTAATCTAAGTTTTTCTATTTTTTTAAAAAAAAATTGGGGGGTTTTGACACTTTTTTTAATAAAAAAAATCTACTTGGCCAGTTAGTCCGGTTAACCTCTTCGATTAGTCGAGTTCCGTTTTGAACTACTCCTAGCCTCATGATTGGTTACCCGTTCTGGTTCGATTTTGCGAACACTGGTACAAATATTGTGAGAAAGTTTCAATGTATAGTATCTGAGCATTAGGTTATGCACTTTATATTGGGGAGAAGTGGCAACTAATCGGTTGAGGTAGAGAAATTTGATCGTAAAAAGGATTTTCAATTTTCAAAGGTTCATCATCTTTCTGTCCAACAAAGACAATACAAGATGTGCCTTGGAAAGCCATAATCCATGAGTAACAAATATTGGAAGAAATGGACCTTAAAGCTTTGGCTATAGTTTGACTGTGTTGGTGGATAGCATTTTGTTCAATATCATGAGAGAAAGAGTGGTAGAGGCTTTGCGGGAGAAGTAGGCCTGCATCAAATATCTTACAAATAGCATTTTCTTGAAGCACAAGATGTTTAGCTTGAGGGACAAAAGGTTTTTTTTTTTTATCCTTTGAACACTTTTTAATGATATTATTTGTGAACTTGATAATGTTAGAGGAAAAAAAATGAGATGAAGATGAAATTATGATGCGGTTGTAGGCATTATAGAAATGTTATTTTAATTTGGTGATAACATAAATTGCACCAAAATGGATTTACTTGACTTAAGTATGATTTGTAGCATGTAACTGGCCTATGTACTCTTGAAGAAATCATCAATTGGAGCACCAAAATTGGAAGTTAACATGTCACGAGGTAATTCTTCTTGAAAACCTTGAAGAAGTAAGTCTAAATCCAGATTAAAGTCCAAAGCCTAGGAAAATAGTTTATTTGTTGGGGATATGGTGAAGCTGGTCACTTAAAAGGAAATTGTATGAAAACAAGTGGACAAAAATACGAAAAAGAAAGGAAAACTGATGAGCCCATGAGTGAAATCAAGTGAAATAGTCTACATCTTGGTTCATTAAAGATGAAGTTTATACACTGGGCTGCAATCCAAAATTCTACGAAATTTGAATATTGGATAGCGGTGCTACGCATGCTATGTTCCCGTACAAATCCTAGTTTAGTTCATACAAGCCATTTGGGGGTGGTTCCATATTGATAGGAAATAATTAAGATAGTAGAATAGTTGGGACTGGCTAAGTGAAGCTAAAAATATTTGATAGATATTTTTGCACACTTGAGAATGCTTGACTTGTGCCAAACTACACTTGAGAATGCTTGACTTGTGCCAAACTACACTTGAGAATGCTTGACTTGTGCCAAACTTGAAGAAGAGTTTGATTTCTCTTTCTTTGTTGGAATCAAATGGTTACAAGTTTATTGGGTAAGATGGAGGTGTTCTCAAAGTTTCATAGGGTTCTCTTTTTGTGATCATGAATGTTAGTGTTGGGAAGCTCCATTGTTGATTATGTGACAAATCAAATAATGATGCTTTTTTTTCTTTTTTTTTAAGCATTTTTATCACAAAGTTGAGAAGAGTACATGATGCCGTATCAAAACACTCTAAAATAGTAATGAGAAGGAATACAATTTTGATTAGTTTATAGAATTAGTAATGAGAAGGAATACAATTTTGATAAGTTTATAGAATTAGTAATGAGAAGGAATACAATTTTGATAAGTTTATAGAATTTTGTAGCGATGAGGGAACCAAGAGGCACTAACTTTGTAATAAATCTGTATTACGAAAAGGATGAAGCACACGTTGATAGAGCATGCTAGAAGCAATGCGGGATCGGGAGCAACAGCCGTGGCCCAAAGCCATTTTAATGACTTGTTTTCTCATTAAATCACCTCTAGCGACTTTGGATACGAAACACTTCAGGAGGTATGCTTCAGAACCCTTTGTTATTAATCTGATTTAAATACTTTTTAGGTATGCTTCAGACCCTTTGTTATTAATCTGATTTAAATACTTTTTAGTTGCGATACTTAAATTTTAGTTCCTAGTTATCAAAGAACTAAACTTGATAGAAAAAATACTAATAATAATAAAATTTTGGGTATAATAAAGGTGTAAAAGATATCAGTTACAGGATCTAAGTGGCCAAAAAACAACTTGCAAGGTAGAATGTCTAATTAGCCCTCTATAATGATAAGAGGTATCAAAAAAGAGAATAGAACAAAGAAGATTTTTGTGGCTCAAGAATTTTTAGCATAGAAGTGCTCACATTCCTGACAAGTTGGTACCTATCCTCTTCTATAAGTATTGTTTTATGTTTTGTGAACTCACGAGATACTAAAAAAAAATTTCCCAATTTATTTATGCCTTATGATTTTTCAGTTCAACTAAAATAATTTTTCAGCAGATAAGAACATTTTTTTATTTTAAAATTGTATTCCATCCTTTTTTAAGATATTTAGAAAAAAATTCAGGACATCAGGGAATTTCGGGACCCACATTGGACCCACACCCCATTTGCCATATGCCCCTCTTCTCTCTCCTTATATGGATAAGGTTAGTTGAGAGAGAGGATTTCATGGACATGTGTCCCACTTGTTTTGGAGTTATCGTTATTTTAGAAATTAAGAGATATTTGTTTTTTTAAAAGCACAAGGACTTCTAAACGGAAATTTTTTCTTGTAGATTATAAGTCTAATCCTACGGGAATTTGGATTATGGAGAAAACCTAATCCTTGTAGATCTATAAGAGGATAAGGCCACATATCTAAAGGATAATGGTGTTTGGATTATTCCTTTCATATGAAAATTGATCTAAAAATTGAATGACTTAAATTAATTCTCATTGTACTTAACGTATTAACAACATCGTCGGTCAAAGCTCAATCCTATTTGGAGATGGTTTATCCTGGACCATGTAAACTACTATAAATGGGGGGTTACTCCTCCCATTCCTATTACCACTTTGTGCTTCTCTCTCTTCTCTTTTTTCTCCCTCCTCCATGCCATTCTCTCTCTCCTCTCATTTTCTCCCTCTAGAGAAGGTGGCATGCATTGTCTAGATTAGACCTAGGGTGGAGAAGGTGGCATGCACTGTCTAGACTAGACCTAGGGTCGTAAACAACCATCTTGAAGGCTTTAGAGAGGCACCCCCAGCCTATAAAAGGGATGGTGCCACATGGGATACTCCACAATGTAGGGCTGAAAATAAGGGAAAGGCTTTTATACTTCCTCTACGGCATAGAAGTTATATCTCCCCTTACCATCCAACTCTCAAAAACCATCTAACTCTCTAATTTTGATTCAGAGAGCCATTCACAGTTTGATCATTGGGGCGTACCTATAAAAAATATTAAAAATAATTTTTGATAAAATATAATGACCAAAATACCCCTTGAAAGTTTCAGAGGTATTTTGGTAATTTTATTTTATTGAAAATAGTTTTTTTATATTTTTCGCTAGTGCGAGTTTAATAGAGGAATGGACGTCCAAATTTTGGAGTCAAAATAGTTTATAGAAAAAAAAATTAAAAATAAAATAGTAAAAAAAACTAAAAATAAAATAGTGTAGATGTGTGACATTGTGATTGGGACAAACTTAGCGCTTCATTCAGAATGGACGGTTGGATAAAAGGGAGGACAGAATTTCTATACTGTAGGGGAAGCATAGAAAGCTTGCCCTAAAAATCAACCCTAATAGTTTATTTTTGAGGGTCGAAAAGAAACCTTGGATCCCTCTATGTTATGCTTTTAGCCCAGTTTGAATCAGGGGTTGCTATACAACCGACCCATCTTGCAAATGATTCAGCAATATCAGTGTGCCATGGGCTTAACCATTGAGAGTAGGGTGTAATAACTCCTGGACAGGGGATTTTAGGCACGGGTTTATAAGTTGCTCCCTTATTTATTATTGTTTTCTGTTCTTGATTCATACTTGATTGTTATTTTGCAAGTCACTCTTTCTTTATTAACAAAAGTTTATTTTGAAGACAGTAAGAGTGATCCATATATTGTAGTATGTTTTATTTTATGTTTTTGCATTGTAATCAGCACTTGTAACTAGAAAATTTTCAGTATAACAAAGAAAAAAAGTAAAGTTTTTTAATTTATATACCATGCAATTTTACATAGCCCACCTTTCCATATTTTTGGGGAATCACTAGCCTCCACTATTGTTATCTTATAGAAGTTGAAAAAAAACTATTGTTATCTTATAGAAGTTGAAAAAAAACTATTGTCATCTTATAGAAGTTCCAGAAAGGCATAGTAGTGTAAATCCCAATTGAAGAAGAGTTTGTTCCCTAATGTGGGATAGTTTAAAAAAAACCGGCCACATCTGCAATTGCTTTGACAAGAACTTAGAATAGTTATGCTTATACATATAAAGAGCTACTAAGAAGTCGAGCTGAGTTCGTAGAGGAATGGTTACCATTTTCATTCAATATTATTCTCTCTTTTTGGAATTTGTCATGACAAATTTCTCACATGTATGAGATATAACCTGCCATGGCTTTATCTTGAAAAATTTCGACCAGCAAATTGCTTGGTTTCTAAATTAAAAGCTTATGTTGGCAAATAATCTCTTATGAAAGAACAAATAATTAATAAAAAATAGAATTGGAAGAAAAATTTGAAAAATTAGAGCAATAACTTGAAATTACCAAAATACACATGAGTTGAAAACTCTTAACATTTCTCAAGTAGTTATGTAATAAATCAAATATGCATGATGCAAACTAAATGTTTTTCGAAAAGTCTCTTAACTAGAAGATAAGGACTCCACTGAAGTCGAAAGTTCTAGGGTCTTTGGAAGCTGGAACTATTGATATCTAGAACTTAAGGAATACTAATTTAACAATCTTTTTGGAATTTCTCAAAGACATATAAAAGGCTTCATAGTGTTCTAACCAAGCTTCACAAATTCCAAATATAGAGAGAGAAGACAGAGAGGACTTGAGAGAAAGGGCACATTTTGAGAATAGGAGTTAAACCAGAGGGCGCTAGAGAGAGGTCTTAGGGGAAAAAAATGACATGTTCAGAGATAAAAGGATTTAAAGAGAGAAATGGCACATTTAGAGGGACCATGGAGTTAGAGAGAGAAATGACAAAATTATAGATAGAATATAGAAGGAGAGGACACAATTATGGAGAGAAATGGAGTTAGAGAGAGAAATGACAAAATTATAGATGGAACATAGAAGGAGAGGACACAATTATGGAGAGAAATGAGTTAGAGAGAAGGGCTAGGGGAGTTAGAAAGAGAAAAGGCACGATTAGTGAAACAAAGGATTTTAAAAAACTTAGAGAGAGGAGACATGTTTAAAGAGAGAGAGAGGAAATACATTTAGAGAGAGTGCGGTGGTTTTTGGAGAAAAAGAGCATGACTCGAGAGAGAAGGGACATGGTTAGAGCGAGTTACAAAAAAAAAAGAAAGGAGAAGATAGAGAGGGCTAAAGACATGGAAGCAAAAAAAAAAAAAATTCTAAGCAACAAGATTAGCGAAATTCCATTGGGGGATGGAAGTTGTAGATTTTCAATTTTTTATAACCTAGAACATCGTAAAGCCAGTTTGTTATAGCATTTAAGATTATCAAATAAGAAAATGCTATAGTAAATTGAAACTTCCAGTTTATAGTACTGAAACTTCCAATTATCAAATACCGTAATGTCATGTTGTAAGTAATATTTAAATTCATATCACTTAATAATATGCAAATTCTCCTTTGCCAAATTTGAGAAATGCCCAAGGAACTGCGATGTTTGCTTCTTGAGGATGGTCTTCGAATTTACAAATTTAGGAGGACAATTAATGTCTAGAAAAAAGAATAAAAAAAGTCTCTCTTTGGCCTTTTTTTAATTTTCTTCACTTGTTTATTCAAGTCCCAACCCATCTAACTACTCTTTGAACCAGCTCTCCATATTAGAAAAGAAGAAACACGAAAATTTAAAAAAAGTATAAAAAAAAAATATTGAACTGATTGTCTAGTCCACATATTTTTTTATGAATTTCCTGTTTTGAGGCTCAGTAAAAGGCATAATTTACAGTTCAAATCAGTGGAAACAGCCAGTTAAGTCGTTAAAATGTTACACTGAGCAACCCCTTATGGGCACCAGAACCGCCGTATTACTAATGTCAAATAAGAGTCATGTCCACTTTTTTTTAAGGACCCGGTTTTTTTGCGGCCAAGCCGGCATATATAAAAATGCGGGCCTCTTAATAAACATATTTTTGAGATGGATTTTTGGACTAAATTTTTTAAGAACATGTAATCTCTAACATGGAGATCATGAATATGAATAAATAAATAAATTTTAAAAATCAGAAATAATAATTCTAGTAAGAAAAAATTTGGATCGTTAGTTTCCATTGCTTTTAGATGGAACACCTACTTGCTTCCACCTTTAAGATCGATCCTTTACACTTTTTAGGCTGTATATGTAGTCATGCTTTACACATGTCAAGGCTCCAGCAAAAGTTAAAAAATGGGCATTCTATTTGTCCGAAAAGACGGTTATTGAAAACTTAAAAATCAACTGGCACTAGAAGAAGTCAAAATCTTCAGTCCCAGTTGCATGGTTATTTCAGTGTTATAAGTTGAATATTGATGGTGTGTCCTTGCATAATCCTCATTTCGCAGGAGGGGGTGGGGTCATAAGAAATAACAATGATGGATTTGTGGCAACGTTTGCTAAACACTTTGGAGTAGCGTCTAATAATTATGGAGAAGTTCAGGTTCTTGAGGAAGGTATTCTCTTAGTTATCCATATGGGTTGCTTCCTGATACAGATAGAAAGTGATTCATTTTTGCTAGTAGATGCTATTCATAATCGTTGCAGTGCCCCATAGAAATTATGAACGATAGTTGACAACTGTCGTTCAAGGCTCTTGCCACGTATGTGGACTATTGCTCAAGTTTTTCGCAAGGCAAATATGATAGCTGATGATCTAGCTAAGAAAGCATCGACTTATGTAGGTGCAACAATTTGGCGTTGTCGTCTGCCAGACTTTCTTTCTCTTCTATTAATATATGATTTGGCGTAACTGCCCTATTATAGGGATATAAAATAATGTATTCTTCTGTCCTATTAATGAAAAAATCAGGCAGGGGCCTTCTCCCCCACTGACTTACCCAAAAAATATATATAATCATGCGGTCTAGCCCGCTTGAAATAATTTTCCTTTTTATAAAAGCATACATAGATACCATTTTACATTTAGTTCAAAGATGTCACAATCAATCTTGTTTGTCAGATTTTAAATTGGGTTATTGTAAGTGTATCATTGACTAAATTTTAGATTTTAAATTGTAAAGTGGTTGGAGATGTTTTATGAAAGGCTAGTGAAGTTCTACATTATGAAGTTGTATTCTTATGGTATAAGGTCACAAATCACCTATGGTCATGAGATATGCGATCCAGCATCGTGTGCGCCACAAAGCTTTAAAATTTTTCTTTTGAACAATGAGCCCGGTCACCTCCTGGTGAAAGGTGGTATTTGCGTTATTGTATATGTTATCGGTTAAGGCACAACTGAAAATTGACCGTTGGTTCCAATATTGAAAGGCCAAGATTAATTGTCAATAGTTGAATATTGTTCATTGGTAATGGGATATCTTATGCCTGAAGGTCATCTTGAAATAATGTTGGCATGAAAAAAAAAAAAAAACTACACTATTCATAATCCACCAAATTAAAAGAGAACTAGTAGTCCAAAAGCAAAAGAAAAAAAAACAAGGTGGGGTCATTATGGTAATTGACGGCAAGAAGAAGAGAGTGTGATCCCTGATCTTCCATGAATTTGAAAGGCGACGCACGCCAAAAGCAAAAAAAAGTGAATGCGGTTATTAATGGAAATGTTACCTTTAATACTCTACCCAAATTTAATTTTCAGAAAACGGAACATGTTTCCAAATGGGGGTAAGTGGTTTCAATACGAAGAAACAAACACCATTTCTAGGGTTTATGATGTCCTCCTACACTAGACTGCCCACGTAGATGCACTCGAGCTCTTAAGAAATTGCACATGCCTCAAAAATATCAGAGAGAGAGAGATGAAAATTTTTTGCCGCCTTTTATACTCAATCACCACATTTACATTTTGCAAGTATTATGAACAATGGGTTTACAGTTAAGGAAAAACTCTTCAATTACGCCACTCTGAGAAACCTAAATTCTTTTTGCCCATTTCTCTAAAGAGGATCACCATTGAGAGAGAGAGAGAGAGAGAATTCATCTTTCTTCCATTACTCTCAATGAGTAATGGTATCGATTTTTACTGCAATAATGAGAGAGAGAGACCACTTTTTAAGAGAAATATCCAGAGGAGATTTGCTATGAAAGGTAAACACTCTTCTGACGCAACCCCAAAACCACCACTCCGATTTAAGTTCAGACGTTCAAACCCACCTGGTAAAACCCCAGGTCCCGATCGATGTTTCACTAAAAAGAATCTCATCTCCACTTTAACCATCAGACTACCTTCAATAATTTCGCCAACTCTTTCCTGTTTTTCCATTAGGATTCAAAGTTTTTCATGTTTAAAGAAGAGCCAGGAACCAGTGCACCAGTTCCCTTTTTTGGTGCCTTACCTCTGCAGTCTGATGCCCATATATCATCACATCAATTACATAAAGGAAAACTCCTTGTTTGTGTAATATGTATTTGCCTTTGGCTATTTAAGGCGTCCATGCCAGTCTCTCTCCACAACTAAAGCTCTCTCTCTACACATGCACATTCCAACATCCCTTCTCGCTCTTCAACATGTGAACACCCGCCAAAACCCCAATTCTCTTTTTTCTTTTTTTTTCCGCTTTTTTCTTATTTTTTGTTTTTGTTGGAATGGTCACCCCTTTCTCTTATTCTCTCACTTTTGATTAATGCGGGGAATTGGAGATTTGAAGACCCAAATAAATTTTGTTCACTTTTGATTAATGCGGAGAATTGGAGATTTGAAGACCCAAATAAATTTTGTTCAAGATAGTGCAACTTATTCATGGGTAGCCTCTCGTAGTGTCTGCACATCGTCTGAAGATTTAGGAAGCTTGATGAATGGGGAGAGGGAAGGCCATGGCTTATTTCCCGATGTGTTGATGCTTCGATTTACTGCTTATGAATAGGCCGCACCCTCTTGATCAAAATACTTTTGGATCTCTTAAATCTCTTAATTGCAACAATTACTTGTATTAATTTGCACAAATTTCAAAATTCAGCCTAAAGTTTTTTTTTTTTCCTTTTTTTTTTTTTTTTTTTTTTTTTTTTTTTTTTTTTTTTTTTTTGGCAGTTGTATCCGAATAGTCGAGATAAAACTCTGATGATGATAATGTTATATTTGCAGATAACATCAAGAAAATAGAGCTCGAATTAAGCTATTCTTAATGGGATGGAGTCAAAAGGGAGGCCATCATATTTTCCTTTGCCATAGATCAGCTTAATTATATTTTGGAAGATATAAACGGGTGCAGTTAGCCGCATCTTTACGATAAAAGTAAACCCCTACTTCAAAACCTTGGCTTTGATTGTGAAATTGAAGTTTAAAAAATGTCGCACATCTCTAAATTCTTCATAATGGATGGTCGAGATTGACTTGAAATCACTTCTTTTTTTTCTTTTTTTTTTTCTGCAAATCCATAATCAGCAAGACTGAGATAATGAATTTAATTATAGAAAAAGTTTATATAAGGTTGCAACCTTACCTCTACAGCTACGAATGCACTTCAAAAATCCATCGGAAAAGTTAGGTTTAATGTTGAAAAACCCTTTGATTGATCATCTCGACATCGAGATGTATGACCATGAAAAAAAAAAAGATTTAAAGTTTCAGAAATAGTGCGTATTACAAAATATTATCTACACCGTCTATTTTCAATATTTTCATATGCTTATAGATCTACTTGATTTTAACCATTTTTTAAATGTAAAATTTTATAATTAGATATAAAAATAGATTTTGAGATAATCCTAAGAATATTTTACATCAAAATTATATACCATGATAAAATTTGGAGGTGCACCGTACCTCTAAAACTACGGATTTTGAGGACAACAATTCCGACAAGGAGGATTTAATTTGAGATTACACTCTAATTTTTCTAGTTGGTTTTAAACACGAATGATCAGTGCAAATATTGGAGATGAATGTTCTTACCCCCCTTTCTCTATGCTTTTCATAGAATTGTCTCAGTTGTTGACATTGAGCTTTAGCTAGTTATTTGTGTAAGTTTATTATACTGAAATTAATGTAATTGCAAATAATGCAGCCCCTTTTAATCTATCTCACTCTCTCTATCTCTCGTTATGAATTGGCCTTATTATGGAAAATTAAATTTCTGTTGCTCCGTTGAGTAAATTGATTTTTATGTCTCTAATTTCGTACTTCGAATAAATTTAATACAGTTAAGTATGAAACAACTTTGACTATTATCCTTCAGACGTAATGCACCTGACCATGGATAAATATATAAAAGAGTATGACATTCTTATTCATTAGAAATATAGCAACTCCAAACAATGGTATATCTTAAGTTCAATTCCTAGCATTGAACTGCCAACAAAAAAATATATACCAACTCTAATATGGTTGGTCTCAAACCGGTTATATCAGTAATCAAGCCCAGATAACAAGAGGATGATTGTGTTAGGTAGAGCAGCTAATGTAAAAGTTTGCCGCATCGGATCGGATCGGCTCGGCTCTGCTCGGAACATGATGATTCATTGGAAATATATTGATGGTAGGGCCGCCCATGGTCCGGGCTGGACCTTGGGCTTTCGTGCAGGGCCACACGTTGAGCCCATTTTTGGGTCCAATCACGGCCTAATACGAACTTCGGTCTGGGCCCTGGGAAAGGCGACCTTTTCTCAGGATGATCTGGGCTTTTAACGGGCCTGGCCAGAAAATCCCAAAACTCTTCTAGCCTCCCTCTTTCCCTCGGCCTAAAAGCCCTCCCCGGCTTCTCTCGCTTCCATCCACCATGTCTCCCTCACTCTCTCCTTCGCCATTAGGTAAGGATTCGAGAATGGGGATAGGGTTTCAGCAGTTGGGCATGCCTTCGTAAGCACCATTGATCTTACAGGAATTATAATCCAGCCCACCAATGCCCAGATGATTGGGATCTTGTTCCAAAACTCAGGCTGCGAGCACCTACCGCGAAGGAGATGCTTTTCCATATCAATCCCTAGATTGGGTTGTTTTCTTGCTTTTTTGAAATATCTATAGAAAATGGTTCCAGAAGCTCGATAAGCTGGAGCAGATTCGCCTGAAGAAAACCCTAAACGATTGCCTTAATTGTTTCGATCTCAATGCCGAGAAGAAGATGTGGGTTGACAGCTTTGGGTACAGGGACCTTGAAATTGAGACTCAATTTGGGTTCTTTTATTTTATCTTTGGTTTGATCCATGCGGTGAAAGAAATAAATTCCATAGGGTCAGTTGAAAGTTTAAAAAATTGGGTTGTTTAGAAAAGTCTAGAAATTGGGTTTTTCTAGAAAGACATGAAATATATTTTGGAAAGAAAACGACAGAAAAAGTTTGCCTCGGGTACATTGCATAGACAATGTATTCTTGAGGCTTTTTGTCATTTTCCTGCGATTGAAATTCCCCATCCACATAAAACGCATGGAGAGAGAGTGTGTTATATCTGGACCGCACAATCACAAAATAATAAAGAAAAGATAAAAGAAAGTTCTTTCTGCCGGAGTATATTGTACAACAACTCCCACAGGTAACATAGCTACATGGGAGGATTTTTTCAATTTGAAAGTTCCTGATCCATTTAAACGTCTCTAGATAATTGTTTCCAAGATAAAAAACATATTCGGATTTCGAGGGCTTGAATACCCATTTCTTTCCCTCTAAAAACAAAGACAGTTTAGATTCAATCCTGGGACGTCATTATTTTTTAGGCACATAGAGAGCGCAAATTATTTTCTTTTTCTTTCATGTTGGTCGATCCATGCTTGGGCTTTACTCGACAGAGCAAATGGACGGCATGGACCAGTGAGAACATGAAATCTTTTCGTCAGATCTGGCCTGGAAATTTCTAACTTTTGGAAATATATTCGCATAAAAAGACGATTTATATGTGCAATGAGGTATGAGTTACCCCGTCATTTCATATGGAAACAATTCCAAAATGGACCAAACACAAAGCATCATCAACTTTGCGCTCAAATTCTTTGTCACCTGAAAAAAAAAGAGTCTTCCTATGCCTATCCAACTTTCCCTTTATTTTTGCCCTACCCTACCTCCATAACACAACATGCAATTATAACTGGCACAAGCTAACCTTGCCCTCAACTGTCCAATCACTCACAGTGATAGACAGTGCAGTTGAAGCGTTCTTCCGTTTGAGTGTCCGTCCCTAAAACTCTAAAAAAAACTAGTGTTTAAACCACAAAATGTAGCACTAAGCCAGGCCAAGGCCACCGTAAGCCGGTCAAGCCCAATCCAGTATTTTTCGTTTTTTTTCCTATTTCTTTCTAAGTCGCCTTTAGGCTTTGCCCTATAGTGACCTATGCTAGGCACAAGCTTGCGTTGGGCTTGCACTAGCATGCCCAGTTGCAAGCCCTTGTGCCCTTTTTTTTCCTCAAATTATAGGCCATCATAGAGGGCATATCAATATGATGTTAGTCATAGATTTGGAAGTCTTACCTCAATATGACTTGAATGTCATTTCTTAATTTAAAAAAAAAGAAAAGTAATTCTTCCCTCTCAGGCGATAGCACCACATAGATATCCATATTTATTCTATCATACAACAATGGAGGACACTTAAGAACAATATAGAGGGCACCTCAACACACTCTTAAGATTCAAGTGACGGATATGATTTCATATTAGATTGCCACAGCACAAACCTAAATAAAACACATGACTCTTACTGAGAGATGGTAAGAAAGCACCAAAATTATCAAATATTATCATTTGCTTCTAGCACTCCCCCAACAGCCAAAATTTTGTACTCGAAGCTTCTCTCTAAAATGAGTAAACTTCTCCTGTGACAATGGCCATGTAAAAATATCAACAAGTTGATCGATATGCTGTATAAAGCCACATGAATGGACGAGGCCGAGTTTTCTCTTTCTTCTCTCCTTTCTTTCCCTTTTCTTTCTTTTGTTTTATCTGTTGCTGTCTACGTAATTTCTAATTTCTCAATGAAATTGCAGTTAACATTCAAAGAAAAATATTAAAAATATTTTTAAAAATATTAAAAGAAAAAAAAAAGGTGTTCACTTTGTAATATAGTATCGATAGAATTATGTTAAGGGAAAGGCTTCTACACTTCCCCTACAGCATAGAAGATCTATGCTTCCCCTACCACCCATCTGCCTAATTTTGATCAAGAGAGCCACTCACCGTTTGATCTTAGATCCGACGTCTCAAAGTATTTTATTTTTAGTTTTTTTTATATACAAATTGTATGAATATAAAATTTGGTACGTGCCATATTTTCATTGGGGCGCACCTATAAAAAATATTTATAATAATTTTTCTATAAAATATAATGACCAAAATACTCCTAAAATCTTATAGGGGTATTTTGGTCATTTTATTTTATTGAAAATATATTTTTTTCTAGTGCGAGTTTAATATAGGATTGGATGTCCAAAATTTGGTGTCAAAATAGTTTATAGAAAAAATGTTAAAAATAAAATAGTATAGAGACGTGACATTGTCAGTGGGGCAATCTTAGCCCTCCATTCAGAATGGATGGTTGGATAAGAGGAAATATATAAGTTTTACATTGTAGGAAAAGCATAGAAAGCTTGCCCTTATGTTAAATTCATCAAAAGAAATCATAAAGTTT
>NW_006499364.1:5919205-5930114 GCF_000471905.2 Amborella trichopoda | reverse complement strand
ATATGTCAAAAAAAAGACAATAGGGGCAAAAACTCCATCATAGCCAATATCTGGTTTTGCAATAATCTACTGCAATGATTTGAACCATCTGGTTTACACGTCTTTTTATAAATCCAATTTAGCCCCACTTTTTGCTTATTCATTGCTTCAATTCAGTTGATCTGTAGCTTCAATTCATTCTTTTGACTTAACTACCATTCTAAATTATTTTTTCTCTTCAATAAAGCAAATTGGCAACTCTAGTATATTTCAGTTAAAGATCTTTCCTTTCCAGGTTTTGTGGTAGAAGAATTGTCAGTGTTGTCGATGCGTCCTTGATGTTTTGTTCTAGGAATATTTTCTTCCAAGATTTCAAGAAGGGTGACAATTTTAGACCTTTAACGTCTACTGAACTAACTTTTTCCTCTGCTTCATTTTAGAGATAAAATAAAAAAGCTAAAACATGCAGATAATATTAAGACAAATAAAATTGAATACGAAGTGATAAAGCAAAGAAAGGCCTAATACTTTTTTTTTTTGTGTTTTTTAATTTAGAGAAAGGAAAACAGTGAAACAAAAAATACTAACAAATCATAAGGGGTTGAAATAACCAGTAAATGGGTTGTCAAAAGTTTTTGACATAGGTTGCAGATCTGTGCAACACAGGGTGTGTCGTGCAGCACGACACACTCTGTATCACACGTAATAGTGATCCCCAAATCAAAATTTTGGTGTCTTTTGAGGGTTTTTCTTGAGTTTTTCAACCTCTTGTATTTTCTATTTTTCTAGAAAATGCTACTATAAAATTTCATGAAGTGCTTTGAAAGTCCTTCTACACATATTTGAAGCTTGAGGGCCGCACGGTGCGTGTCAAACTGTTTACACTTGGATTTGTGCCAATCTTAAAAAAAAATCAACTCAAATTCCAAGCGGAACACGTTAAATTTGTGCAATAGTAGAGAGTGTGGGATCGCTCAAATTATAGGCTTTTAAACATCAGAGATCTATATAGATTTGGTTCTTTTATGAGTCTGCCAGCTTCAAAATCTATGTATACGACCATAAAATACTCCTAAAAAAATTTTATCTGTTAAGATCACAAATTTGTAGAAAAATAATACTACATTAACAAAAATTAAACTAAATTAAGAGAACGAAAAATTACTTACCTTTAGGGACCCGAAACCTAGAGTTTCGGGCTTGGGTCAGGCCACTCTTATTGTGTCACCATTTCCTCTTTGGGTGCCTTTGCTTGCTGTAATTTGGTATATCTAAGGCTTTTTCACCTAGATTTAGGGTTAGGTAAGGTTTACCTACTTTTCCTAAGGTTAGGAGATCGTTTTCCCTAATTTTCAACGGGATTTTGGTGCTCCTAGTTTCTAATCCGAATATTTAGATTTTATATGGTTTTTAGGAAATCCTCCTGATTGTTCCTAATTATATAGGATATTTATAAGGGTTTATCCTGATTTTTGGGTTTTATTAGGATTGATCTACTAATTTTTAGGAATTTCCTAATTTATGATTTTCTAGGGATTTTTTTTGTGTTTTTAGTCTATTTTCCATATGCTTTTCTAGGATTTTGTAAGGGGTAATTACAGGTTGAAGTAGAGTTATGATTGAAAATTGATCAATTCGATCCAAGGGTCTAGATTCAGTCAAAAGTTTCAGAATTTCATATTTTTCTATAATATTAAAATAAGATGACCTATCCCTTATCATATTATATGTTTCCATAAAGTTAGGGATTTTTCTAGCCTTCCCACATTGTGAGACGAAGTTAAGGACCTCAATCTCGTGCACTATTGGTGGAGAAGACTCGAATTTGGGGTGTATGAAGTCCTTGAGGATAACCCATCGCAAGGTAATTAGTATTCACTTCTTTTCATGTTTTCTTGATCTCAAATTTGTGCTATGTAATTTTTTTTTATGAGTTGAATGAAATTTATATAAGTGGCATGCAAGTAAGAGTCCTTGCCTTATTTTTGTTTATTTGTTGATTTAAAATTTGTAATTTAGACACTTATAAGTGATCTACCTGGTATAAATAAAGATAAGCGCGTTCACATGGTCCACTTTTCAGCATCAACCCATTCCTCTCCAAACCTAAGTGGCAAAAGATGAACATTGAAAATAACATGATTAAAGTTGCAAAGAACGTAGTGAAGAGGGATACGCGAAAGTGATGCTATGATCATAGGACACCCTTCAATGCATCGAAACAACCCATATTATGAGCCAATGATCACTGCATTTAGAATAAAGGGGTTAGAATGAAACCCCTGCAACATATGAGCTCAATGGGCCAATCTTGGATGAGGAGGTGAAATGTGTGTCACTATCATGATTGATAGTTAGAGAGACAAAGTCACTCAATAAGAGTATCTAAATTTTTTATTTTATTTTCCATATGGGTTAAGGGCAATTTCTAGAGTACAGTGCATTGACAAGCAAATATCACTCAATAAATGCACAAACACCCAATCAATTTAGATGATTAGCCTTAAACATAGTTTTTTTATTATTTCTGGGCAAAGATTCCAAGGCTTCTCGGCTACCTTGTTAATTACATTTACCAATGGAGCGGCAAAACATATAGAATTTATAATAAGAAAAATATGACAAGATAAGAAGAGAAAGATCAATAAGGCATATACGTGGTTCGGCAATGGTGCCTACGTCGACGGAATGTAAACCACTATCTCATTCATGAGGATTACTCTGGTTTACCAGAGATTTATATAGTTACAACTCTTACCTTTTAGGAATCAAATCTCATTACAATTGTAGTCCCACAAAATAGGAAACTCAATAAAGTCAATATATATCCTCAATATTTGATAACTGTTAATCAATATATATCCTCAATATTCGACCCCTCAAGTTGGTACATAGATATCAATGGAGCCCAACTTGGACAGTATCTGATTGAACTTTCTCTTTGCAATAGATTTGGTAAATATGTTTGCAAGTTGGTCTTCACTTCGAACATAAGGAGTGCTTATAATTTTTTACTAAACGTTTTATCTCACAAAGTGACAATCAACTTCTATGTGATTGGTTCTTTCATGAAAAACTAGATTTGAGGCTATATGAGTAGCTGTTTGAATCATAAAACATCTCTATTGGATTGACGGTTAGGAACCTCATATCTCAAAGTAGGTATTTTAGCCACATCAATTCACTTGTAGTTGAAGTCATAGCTCTATATTCGACCTCTGCACTGAATCGAGCAACTATATTTTGTTTCTTGCTTTTCCAATAACTAAGTTTCCTCTGACTAATGTATAATAGCCAGTAGTGGACCTCCTATCAATTGGACGACATGCCCAATCAGTATCAGACTGACCAATAATCTTAGTATGACCATTCAGTTTCAACCAAACACCTCTGCCAGATGACGACTTAAGATATCTGAGAATCCTATCGATAGCATCCATATGACATGATTTAGGAGCATGCATAAATTGGCTCACAAGACTAACCGCATACATTATATCTGGTCGTGTCACTGTCAAATAAATCAATATGCCCACAAGTCTTTGAAAACGGCCCACATCTTCAAGAGGTTTTCCATTTGTTGAATTAAGCTTGCAATTAATATCAACAAGAGTGTCAACAGGTTTGACTCCTAGTTACTCAATTTATTTCAACATATCTAATGCATATTTCTCTTGAAAAATGAAGATTCCATTTTTTTAATGTGCTACTTTAATGCTAAGAAAATACTTTAGTTGACCATGATCTTTGATTTCAAACTTCTTGTGCATATTATTTTTAAGCTTCATGATGTTTTATTTATCATTATCTAATATTGTCAATATAAATTAGTACAATTATTGTACCTAAAGTTTCTCTTTTTGTGAATGTCGAAGAATCAACTGAACTTTTAAGAAACCCAAAACTCATCAAACCGGAACTGAGTTTGGCATATCATGCACGAGGTAATTGTTTAAGTCCATACAAAGCCTACTTTAATTTGCATACAAGACCTATTTCCTTTTCTTTAGAATAACTTGGAGGAAGACTCATATAGACTTCTTCTTCAAGATTCCCATATAATAAGGCATTTTTAACATCCATCTGATGTAGAGACCACCCACAATTAACTGCAATAGACAAAAGAACACAAACAGTATTAATCTTTGCAACTGCTGCAAAAGTCTATCTATAGTCAACTCCATAAGTTTGGGTTAATCCTTTGGCCACCAACCTCATCTTATGTCTCTCAACAGACTCATCACTATTATATTTGATTTTATAAACTCATATACATCCAACTGTTTTCTTTTTATTAGGTAGCTTGACAACATCCCAAGTATGGTTCTTTTCCTCTTTCATAGTCTTCCTCCACACAGGTTGAGAAATAGCATTTTGAAAATCGTTTGGCTCTGAATTATTAGAAATAGAACTAAAAAAAACAAAATAGCAAAGAGAAATATTTTCATAAGAAATATGATTTTAAACAGAATGAGAAACTGCATGGTAAGTATAAAAATCTTGAAGTCTAGAAGAAGGTTGAGATATACGAGAAGACCCATGCAAGGGGGATTGGGTGGGGCCATGGTAGAGTCTCCTTCTTCCAAACCAGCTTGGTGAGTTTCAGAGGTATCTTCAATTCTAGCTTGATCATTATGACTTTCTTCAACTTTACCTTGATCATCATGACTTATTTCGAGTGTGTCGAACACATCACTTGTACTAATATTAGACAATGGCAAATGACCACTTGAACACTCCCACTGGGTCATATTTTCCAAACGATTCTCCAATTGGTCATGAAAATAAGACTCTATTTCAACAAATTGAATATCTCTGGATATATGCATTTTTCTAATACTGGGATCATAAGATTTGCATCCCTTTTGAGTTAGAAGAGTATCCAAAAAAGATACATCTACTAGAACGTTTATTAAGTTTATCTCGGTTGTGCCCAGCCACATGAACATAAGATACGGATCCAAATATTCACAAATAGATCAAATCAATTTTTTATTTTTCACAATTTCAATGGGAGACTTATCCTTAATAATTTTATTTAGAAGTCTGTTAAATGGATAATAAGCAGTTAAAACAACTTCAAACCAATAAATTTTTGGGAACATACATCTGAAATATCAAAGATCGTACCTATTTTTCCTTTCAGCAACTTCATTCTGCTGAGATATTCCAACACACAATGTTTGGTGTATAATATCAAGATTCAATAAATACTCAGAAAAAACTTTATTCACATACTTTTTGCCATTATCAGTCCGTAGAATTCTAATATTACCATTGTATTGAGAAGAAATCAATTGGAAAAATTCTTTAAACACATGAAAAACTTCTATTTTTTATTTCAATAAATATACCCAAGTAGCACGAGACCAATCATCAATAAAAGTAACAAAATATTTAAAGACGGAATAAGAATCAACTGGAGCTGGTCCCTACACATCAGAATGTATCGAATAAAATGGTTCTTTTGAAACATGCATAGAAGACTAAAAAGGAATTCTTGTCTGTTTTGAGAATTTACAAACTTCACAAGAATGAGAGTATAAAGATAGAGATGGCATTAAAAAATTTAGAACTTTATCTGATGGGTGTCCAAATCTCCAATGCCACAGTTTGTTAATATCATAATTATCTTGACTGGCAAGTAAAACCTTATTCTCTTTATTGAATAAATATAGCTCATGAGACAGTCTTCCTTCACCAATATTCTTCCCCGTGACCCGGTCTCGAAAAGTCACAGAGTTGAGAGAAAAAATAACACTGCAAATCATGCTCTGAATAATTTTACTAACCGACATCAAGTTTGAGGAAAATGATGGCATAAAAAGAACTTCAGAGTTTTGGGATTTGAAGAAGAAATTATTCTTGCCAACACCATAGATAGATACTGTAAATTGCCAGTCATATGATATGTAACCCCTGAGTATATTATCTAAAAAAAAAATATCACAGGAAGGCATAGAAGCAGAAGGGTTGCTTGTGTCCGGGAATAGAGAAGAAGGATCTTGTATGGAGGAAGAGCCATTGTTGTTACTTGCTTGTTGATAATGATCACAGTTGCAGTAATGGGATTGAGCGGTAGATCTGTTGGAATCTCTACCTCCTCCATTGTTTTGAAGCTCTTTTGTTTCATATTTCTCATTATTAGCAACTAGGGGAGATTTTTCAAGAATTTTTTTAAAGGTTTCAAAACCAAGATTCATTATTTTCTTCCGAGTTATATATCCAGATTTTCCTAAAAGAGAACAAAAAACAGCTTTTGACCAAGATAATTAAGTTCATTCAAACGAATAATAGTAAGTTTTATGCTGGAGTTATTTTCTGAATCTACCATTATAAAAGGATAACAAGAATCATAAGACTGACCTAATCGATAGCAGGGGCAATTAAATAATAAAAGATGCCTCAATAGTAAACAACCGATGACACAAATGAGAAATATTGTTTCTCTTTCTAAAAATCGTCAATATGCATCCAACAACTTGTGAACAAAATACTCACAATCGAAATAACGGGTTGCTTTCCTTCAAACCAAATCTTATAAATATTGGATCCGTAAATATTCCGAGAGAAAAAGTACCATCCAAATAGCAAACCTTGAGACAAATATTTGCAAAGCAAAAGAGTTTGCGAAAACACACTTGCAAATCAAAAACCTTTGCAAGAAGGTGAACGTTAACCTCAAAGATGCCAAGCGTTGATAAAGGATGAAGCACCAAAGGGGTTATTGCACCAAAAACCCTTGCAAAATTGGCGGCTTAAATCATGGGTTGAAAATTTTTGGAACCAAAGATGAGAGCTCTCTCTATCAACGGCCAACAATAAAAATTCCTGCTTTCAATGTTTTGCAAGACAATTCCAAGATAAAATCGTTGCAGAGCCTTTGGCACCAGTTTACAAAGCATGTAAAAGCACAGCCAAGTTTGCAAAAGTCACGGCCATAGAAAAACTCACGAACAAGTAAACCTCACGGCCAAAGCAAACTCACGGAATTAATAGGCACGGAAAATAACGATTATAGATAGCTAGAAAGATCCACGCTCACCACACAAAAACCAGTATAAATCGACTCTAGACCCTTTTAACACTGGTGTCAAGACTTCTGCTTTGATACCATGTAGAATTTGTAATAAGAACAATATGATAAGAGAAGAAGATAAAGATCAACAAGGCATCTGCGTGGTTCGGCAATGGTGCCTACGTCTACGGAAGGTAATCAAGTATCTCATTCATGAGGATTACTCTGGTTTACCAGATATTTATATAGTTGCAACTCATCCCATTACAATTGGAATCCCACAAAATAAGAAACTCAATAAAGTCAATATATATCCTCAATATTTGATAACGATCGACAAAACACCCATGTTTACTTGATTACAATTAGTAGCAGTTTGAAAGGAAATATACAAGGTACTTTCTTCGCATACAGAGGGCCTTCGGTCTTGCTAAATCCACTTATTTTCTTGTATACATATGAATTTTTATGTCTCTATGTATGTGTATCACAGATAAAAGATGAGATGCTCAATGATACCCAAGGTCGAATTCTCAATTGTTGTGTAATACCCATCTCAACTTCACTTAATAGGAGTCACAAGCATCCATGGTGATTTCTAAAAGACCAAACCAGCTCTGAAAATGGCTAAAAAGACTTGCGAAACCATGACCGGATAGCTCTGAAAATGGCTAAAAAGACTTGCGAAACCATGACCGGATTGCAGGTGACTCCATGATTATTCAGCCTGGTAATCTCTTAGCAGTGGAGAGGAAGAACTCAAGCTCCTATTTTTTAGAAAAAAAACAAATAAATAAAGCAGGATGCAGATAAATCAAGCTCTTGAATTTACAATGGAAACCATAAGTAGAGAAGGGAATTATAGGTATTGTACAAATGCTGGCCTTTAAGAATTTGAGACATCTTTAGTGGTATACAATCGAATTAGCCACCTTAAATTAGGTTTAGACTTGAACCTTTGAGCCTATAGAGGTAAAAGGCTCTTTGCCTAATGCCGTCTTGGCTGCAATAATTGCCAAATTTGCTTGTACTTATTTATGAAGACCACATAATGTTTTGAAAAGGTATACGAAGAGGCCATCTAGGTCTGTCATATTTCAAATCAGGTAATTGTGAGTTATTGATTACAATTAAAGCTCAAAAAAAAGATCTAGTCGCTAAGAGCAATTATGATCTCTAAAAAATAAAAATTAATAAATAATAAATTAAAAAAAAACACTACAAGGTGTTGTCATTTTGCAATATTATTGTTATTAAGCCATGATTTCCCAAATACACACATACATTCTAATATAATTTGATGAAAATGATTCATCCGTAGCATTGTTCGTATAAAAAAGTAAAATAAAAGTGACGATGGTTACAAATGAAAAGCTAAAAGCCTGACATTAGTTACAAAAGCTTACAAAACAAGATTCTTGTTTGATTAATAAGATTTTTGTTTGATTAATAAGAGTAGGGTTTTGGTACTTCAGGGGCCACACTTGTTAGAGTGAATCCCTTGGATATTCATACTCCATAAAAATGGCTGCTGCACCAGTAAACTCAGAACCTCTTTCTCTCTCTATAGCTGCATATATGTCTTTTTGGAGATGGGAGAAAATAAAGAGAGAAACAAGAGGGAGCAAGATAGAAAGATGTCTCCTTAGAGAGAGGAAAATGATGAGAGAGAAAGAGGGAGAGACACCATTTTAGAGAGAGAAATAGAGCGCCGAGGGGACGGGGACTACCAATCGATTGTTTCCAATGCAATCTGCAACATCCAGATTGTGCAGACATGTCAGCGCAACCGCCAAACAGCCTAAGTATCGCTAACATGAACTTAATGTAAGAATGGTGCTGGCATAATGGTGGTAGTGCTACCTAAGCTCCAAATAGAGAAAATTGAGCCTTGCCAAACTAAAATGGGTAAGGGCCTGCAATCCCGACAGATCTACCCGAAGGAAAAACATGAACTCAACATTCCTTATGAGAGCACCAGATAAAAATAACATAATACAGTAAATCATCCACAAGACTAAAACTTAGTTTTAGCAACGGTAATTATTTAAATTTCCCTTTTTTTAGATAGAAAAGGAAAACACTTTATGTGTCATCCAAGCATAAGAACTGAGAAAGAAGAGGCACCTGCGCTTCACATCCCCGCAAACGCCTGTGGTTTTTTATCAACCTTTTAAAAACTGAAACAGAGATAAATAAAAGATAGAGAGAGAGAAAAACAAAGAAAAATGAATTTTGGATTGAGGTAATGAAGAAGCGTATTCTGCACAAGATCACGCGTTTAACCATGAACAGCGCATCGAGGTACAAGTCTATCATTTTTCTTCTTCTTCATCAGAAAACCATTCTCCCTGTTCCCTTAATTTCCTTCTCTTCATCATCAAACCAATGGTAATGTCTTGCGTAAAGATAGACAAGGACCTTGATGCAATGTATATGACCGAACTGCGCGATCTTGAGCAAAATATTCAAATCACAAAAACTTGAAAATCTGCTCATTAACAGTCCCTAATCAACCTGCAAATGAATAGAAAAATAAAGATGAATAAGCATTGAGAACTTTGAACCAGGAATAAAAACAATGACAATTTATAAGAGATGAACTTAGGAATCAAGAGTTAGATATGTTTTTCCTATCTTCCTCTAGGTTATTGCTATTCTCACTGAAACCATTGATCAGGAAACCAAAGAAAAAGGCATAGATACATAAAATGGGTGCATGCAGGAATTCCTCCTGTTGGCACTAACAAATAGAGAACTGTAAAATATATTTTCAGGTTACTGACCTGAAAATGGGCCTTAATCTCAAAGCCCTTAGGGATCTCTATTTATATTGGCTTAATGCATGTGGAGACAGAGAGAGGTGGTGGGTTTTAATTTTTTTTAGTTTTAGTAGGATGCAGTGGAAAACGGTTCCCCAGGGTGTGCTGGACCAGGGTCTTTAAAGGGCAACGTACCGGTTAGGGACAATTACGATAATACCCTTACAATATTTGTACAACTCTATAATTAAGAAAGTTTCATCAATATGACTCACAAGTCCCTTCAAGGTTGGGGGCATATGTCATGTTTCCTAATACTGTTTATCCAAAAAACTATTTTAACTGTCAAATGCTTATTACCATACATTGTTTTTCAACAACCATCATATATTTTCCATAAGCACCAAAAAATTGCTTTATTTAAAGGGTAATTAGCCTCCCTATTCTTACACTTTTGGGGACATGCGCACCTTGGGCTAGCAATGGGGTTGGTGACTGGCCCAGCCTGGTCGTAAAAAAGTGGGGCCTAGGCAACAAATTGGCCGGAGGGTTGGGCTAGGGCCACTGCCATCCCAGTTCGGCCCTACCCTCTTTCTTTCTTTTTTTGCCTGCCTTAGTGGCCAGGGCTGACCTAAGCTGGCCCTATAGGGAAAAGGGCCGGGCTAGGAGGCCGGGCCCTTGCGACCATTGGGTAAAATGGTAAATATAATGAAAGGAAAAAATATTGTTCCTCTTGCTATAATTGGATAAGCCACGTCTTCTTCACTTCGGGTGTAGGGGTGGAGGAGAAGAAAAAGAAATAGGGTTAGGTCAATTTTCCATGCATTGGAGAGGTGATGCATGCCGAAAAGCAAAAAGAATGATGTGGGTCCATTATTGGAAACATTTTCCTTTTAAATTCATTAGTAAACTTATAAAGGAAAATTTGCGCCAATCACTGGTTTTGGCAACTGTTGGGCGAAAAATCAAAACCATCTTTAGGGTGCATGATTGCCCCTATCCTGCATTTAGGTAGTAGGTGCATTTAAGTCCCAACAAAAATATAGTACCCCTAGCCTGGGTGAAAATTTTTATTTGTTTTGATTTTTATGGATTTTAGGTTCGTAATGACAATATATTGAAATCAAAAGCATATGATTTTGATAGATTT
>NW_006499364.1:5858885-5914794 GCF_000471905.2 Amborella trichopoda | reverse complement strand
TATATATGGGTGTGGTTTTCTATAAGTTTGCAAACTCAAACAAGCCAATTAAGGTGCACCTCCAAATTTTATCATAACATACAATTTTGGTTTAAAAAAATTTTAGGATTATCTCAAAATCTATTTTCATATCTAATTATAAAATTTTAAACTCCAAAAACAGTTAAAATCAAGTAGATCTATAAACATATGAAAAGCTTGGAAATGAACGGCCTAAATAATGTGTTGCAAGATGCACTATTTTTGGGACTTAAAATATCTTCTATTTTTTTCATATTCATACATCTCGATATTGAGATGATCAATTAGAGAGTTTTTCAACTTAAAATAACTTTTTTTGATGGATTTTTAAGGTGCATCTTTATTTCTACATTTTAAGGTTGCAACCTTATATAAACCTTTTTCTATATGTGTGTGTGTGTGTGTCTGTGTGTGTGTGTCTGTGTGTGTGTCTATATATTCATGTCTTAAAATTCATGTGTAGTTCACATATGCATTTACAAGTACAACAATTAATGTCATACAACAATAGTAAAACATCCAAAAGAATAAAAATAACTAAAGTAATAGTCCAAAAAAGGTTATTTTGTGAATCTGAATTTTATTCATTAAAATTTCTTATAGACCAATCCAACATTGCATTGTAACAATATGATAAAAAGCTACAAAGTATTAGCTAATTATTAATTCAAAATGTAGTACCCTTATTGTGCTGCTATTGAAAAGAATTCTAATGCATTCATAAAAAATACATGCTTCCAAAACTAGTAAAAGTCAATTCTTAAGACAAGGCAATGTACAATACAATTCATGTTCTTAATGGTAAAAAAGATAGAATAATAAAGATCTTACATGGTACAAGGCACAACAAGAATGAAAAAGAAAATAGTTGAGGACAAGAGATGAATATCTAGTAGTCCACAACTTGGAGAGGGAGAATTACTGGTGCACAGACTTGGAGAGGGAGAAACCAATAGACCACGGTTTGCAAAGGAAGAAACTAGTTGGGGAGGCAAAAACCCTAGAAAGTATCATAGTAGTTGAAATAAATTGTATTTTTTTTTTAATAACAACAATGGCTTATGAAAATCCTAATTTAACATATAAAAAATTTATGTTTATTCTAAACAACTTATTTTATTCTAACATACTTGTTACTTTTAAAATAAAACACTCTTCAATGAAGGAATGAAGTTTCTAATAGAAAAAATGCCACTTTAAAAAAAAGAAACGTGCCTAAAAAAGAACATGGGACACTTAATAGAGATGTCGTATGTGTGTCTAAGAGTGTCAACATGCTTTTCGGTGTCCACTAAATGTTAACACATGATCCAACCCCATAACACACGTGTCTATGTTTCATAGGTTCTGGTAGGTGATGGTGATTTTAGAAAGGTCATCTCTTGGGCCTCTGGACTATTATAAGCTTTTTATGAAATTTTTTATATTTGCAACCATACTCATGTTTTATAGATGCAGGTTCAAGGCCAACCAAGTGGCCGATGCTCTAGCTAAGGAGGGCGCTTCCCAGGTAACTCTTTAGCACCGTCGTTGTGTCCAATATGGAACTCGGTACGTGGAACTCGGTGTTTTATAATCACAAGCTTGTATAGAATTTTTTTGATATTGCTACTGTATGGGTGGTTTTTGTTTAGAGCTCCCAACTTGTGGGCATCCTATTTTTTGAAACAAGTACTACCCTCAATACAATAACAGTTTAAAAAAAAAAAAAAAAAAATTGATACTTCGTTTTAAGTTTTCCTACTGCAATCTTACAACAAAAAAAATGAATATTACTCGAAATCCTAGCTCTTAACTAAAGTAATGTGGACATGTCATATCTGATAGGTCAATTTTGAGGCTGTTATCTTTTACATGTATTCGTGGCCAATACTAACATATTAAGCCATGTATTTGTAGATTAATTGATAATAAACTAGAAACTATTATGAGGGGAAAAATGCTTAAAAAGGAAAATATGGAAAAAAACTCACATCTTTCAATATTTAAAACACATTTTTTATTTTATGTTCAAGTCCCATTTTTTTTGTATTTTTCTTCTATTTCCATATTACCTCCACTTCTTAGATTCAACATCCAAACCTAAATCTTTCTTTCTTTCTTTTTTGAGTTAGAGACTAGTTAGACATTAGATATTTAACTGATGATTTTTGTTATTGGGCCGGTCTAGACATCCAACGTACATAATTAACACTTTCTAAACAAAATAAAACAGGATGGATCAATGTCTAATATATTTAGGAAACAATAAGAATAATGCGCTCCTTGGAAGTATATTGTGTACTTAGCCTAAATAGGTCTTTTATTCAGGGCAGGTAGTGCATAATATTCCTCCCTCCCATGGGAGCAAACTATAATTGCTCTTTTATAGAAAGGATGGGTCAGGTGCCAATTGTTTAGAAAAAGGAATTATAATGTGCTCTCAGCTAGGAGCACATTGTTTAGAAGAACCAAATTTAAAATGTGCTCCACTATACTTGTTTTCTGAAAATCTGAGCTTGCATCCGTCCCCTAAACACCGATTCCTCAACCTCATTGCGAGAAAAGCTGTATCCCGATTTGTGAGGAAAAGGTTTCAAATCCCATATATACAGCACAATAACACAATACATGCATATCCTTTTCAATATATCACAACAAAGCGAGGAATAAAATGTCCATCAAAATATATGCAAATATCTTCTTGGGTACTGTTAGCATAAGGCCTAGGCTTTATGTCAAACAGTAAAGCCGCACCTCCAAATCCATCAGACAATGCAAGTTTTGGCAGCAGAAATCTCTATGATGACCTAAAATCTACTTGAACTTTTGATTATGAAATTTGATTTTATACCCCAAATATGTTGTAGATCTAACAAATTTGTAAAAATTCAAAAATAGGTAGCTAGAATAATGTGTTACAATATATATTATTTTACCACTTAAAAGCCTGTTTTTTTAGATCCATAATTATCGAGGTCCCAATAATCCAGCACCAGAACTACATTTTTCCTTCAAGGTTTTAAGGTGCAGCTGTGCTAGGCTTTAGATAAAGTTTTTCCATTTTTTTCTAATCAATGAATACCTGCTTACTCGATAGTCAACACCCAACTTCACCTCCCAGTTTGCTACCATCTCTTTTGGACTCGCTCGAAGAGGTACTGATCTCTAACCTTAAAAACTGTTAATTATGTATAAACAAAAATGGTCATCCATACCCCAGTTGACAGAAGGCCAGCCATGAACCCTGAGAAGACATACTGCAGCCTATGGAGTACAGTATCATGCAACATGATTTGCCAAATCCACAATTCATTCCCCATTTCCCTCTAATGGACAACTGGAGATTAACCGTACCAAGTTGAATATGTCTGTGAACACCACCACAGTGAATCATCAACCATCTATCAGCAAGAATAGACGGTTGATGCAGCCTTCGAGTACGATATATATTGGCCCATTGGACAAGGGAATACCTTCTCACGTGATGATAAACAGTCTGATTTACACCTTGGTGATGACAAAAGCCACTAAACTTGAATTTAGCCAACCGAATGAGGAATTTTAGCATTCAAGCTTTTTCAACATATACCTTTTATTCCCAACAATAAATTATAAGAAATCACCCAAACACTATCCTCTTGATACAGCAAAAAAAAGGAAGCATATTTAATACCAAAAAAAAAGAGAGGAAGAAGCAACAAACTTAGCTTCACAAAATAAATAAACAAGAAGAGACCAATAACTATGATTTAGTTTCAATTTAATCATTTTGCTACTATGTGAACACCACGCTGCAGATTTAACATTACAAAATTGAAAAAGTTGTATCAAACTACAAACAGAAGTTATTTCTTTACATGCTCGAAGGTTTCAGACAAGTTCCTTTGTAAATCTCCAAATGGGAATGAAGAATAAATTAATTTGTCTGGGGCGTTTACCATAGAAACCTCTGGGTCCCTTGTTCATGTTCCCAATGGAATGGCCGAAACAAAAACATCATGATTGTAAATATGTTTACAATAACAAACTGGATTCCCATAATAAACCATTTCCAGCTGTCATCAATAGGAGAATGGAGAACCAAAAAAAAGAATGGAATATTATAGTATCTAAACTCGATTAGTGGGGCAGGGACAAGAACCGCTGCGCAAGAAAAGAAATACAAAAGAACCCATATTGTCTTCCGAGATTTTCCTGCAAAAGGGGCCAACAAACAAACAAACAAGAAATTCAAAATAATTACGTAACTAACAATAGTACATGAAATTAGCAAAACATGAACAAGTAGCGATGGGAGGAGGATTTATTGATAACTAGAAGCAAGCATCAATTCCGACCTAAAATATTGAAGATGGAGAACCAAGAGTACACATATAGTGGGACCAAAAGGTATTTCATCAACCAATGTGCATGAATAACCTTCCTCCAGATATAGAATGTATAATGCCTGTTATCCGCCAGAAGATAGGGATGGGCAATGCTGCAATGACAAATTTAGACCATTTAATGAAAACAACAATAAAGATAGCAAAGAAACTATCACGCAACAGCCTATGGAAACGACAGTTCATTGAAATTGAATTATGAGACCATCTACCATGCTCCCGCAAGAATATATTGTATACTTACTCCCTCAGGCAGAAGACTTACATGTGAAAGTTTTTTTGATCCAAAACTTTTGAGGACCACCCAAAAATCACTCGATGATTATGTTCAAAAGAAAAAAGTTGAATTTTGAGGTTTTCTAACACTTTGATCTCACCCTTCAAAAAATTGGACGGTTTCTATTCAATATTGAGGTATTGTTTTTTTCAAGCCCATAGAAAATCAACTCAGAAATTTTCTTAATTGAGTTTAGCATGTGGGTTGAGGAGGTCACATCCCAAAAATTGGTGGTCCTGAAATACTCGATTGGGTTTTAACTGAGGGAGTAAATGGACAGTATGCTCCCTTGGGAGCACGAAATCTTTTGGCTTGATTGTAAACTGTGATAGAGAGCTAGTAAAACCCCAGAATAAAACATGATAAAACCCAATGATGACCTGCTCTAATCACCGTCCGTATCAATAGATGGTGATGACACATTGGACTAAGGTTTTCCCATAGTTCGTTGGATTATAGTATACCATAGAGAGAACCATGTGTATACCATAGAGAGAACCATGTCATAGAGATTTGCATGTTTCTATGTGCCCTGGAAAAAAACAAAAGCATGGAAAGCTCAAATATGCAGGGTGCTAAGCAGCAAACTTCGAAGCCATATGGCATCCGAGAATACTCTAAATCATTCATCGGGAACTGATAAAAACTTTACCTTGAATAATCAAAAAACACATAAGAGTATTGGCTACTTGATTGAATTATAAGATAGGAACTTTTCCTTGGGCCAAATACTAGGAAAAATGCATAACTATGACCTAATTTGTCAGAAACTTTTTAAGCTTTAGAACAATAAACACCTACAACTGGGCGTTCTTGTTCTCTCCCCATCCCAGTTCAATGGATGAAATATAAACCTCTTATCATTACAAGATTTTAAACATCAACAAATGAAGATTTCAAATATCTGTTAGACCATGGAATGCTCTCAAGGCCAATAGGCCTGAATATCCTAAATGCTAACATGCACATAACGCTGGATAAACCACATCGAAACCACAAAGCATATAAAGGAAGTATCATTGTGGCAAGGATATTAAGTATACAAAAGTGTCAAATATTTCCTGGGAAATATCAACTTTACCAACAAGACGGAGGTAGGAGATAATTCTGCAATTTACAATTAGAAATCAGAGAATGTTTCACCATAAGAACTACTAGCCACATATCCAGGTATCTTTCTCAAAGCAAATAACCTTAGATACATGCCATAAGAAGCTCCCATTGGCAAAGACGTTTCTGAAAATCTGTAAACAGTATGTACACTTTTATATTTTGCAAAATGCTTCAAAAATCTATAGGTTATCATAAAATATCTCACCTGAAGAAGTGAACAGAGAGAAATCCAGCTGCAAGCGCCAAAGAACCCAAAACAAGATAATAAAATTTATCTTTCTGGAATGCCCGATAAAGAATTACAGCTTGACCTAAATTAAAATGTACTGGAGCCATGGCTGCAGCCGAAACAAGACCAAAATACGGCAGCTGAACTAAATGAAATGAAGCTGTGTGTGCCTCTTTTGCACCTGCAAGACCAATTCCACAAGATATTGTACATGAGAAAACCTCCAGAAATAGAAGAAGTATCGGAAACATTCATGTGGTGATCATATAATACAAAATCATCGTTAACAATCAAGAAAAATCGATGTGTATATGTGTAGCCGTGTATATACAAATGTATGTAGATACTAAATACATACATAAATTTAAAGTATATGGATATAAAAGTCGCTATAAGATTATCATAAAACATGCATGTGCTCAGCATGCAGATAAATAGATACATGGACACGTTCATACATACAGTCATGCATACATGCAGACATGCATGTGTGTGTACATCTATGCCCTTATATATGTATGGGCATTACAAAGAAAACCACACACTGCAAGGGTGGGAGATGATTACCAACCACTAAGCTTCCATTCCATACCACAAAAGTACCAAATGCTGCAAAAAGCACTAAAAAGGGAGCATAGGCAACCAAGACTTCCCACTTAAAACTCCAGAGTTTCATAGATATGCCCCAGAACTCACATAGCAAACCTGCCACACAAGAATTGTACACAGTTAAAGATCTTGAATTTCATTGAAGTTGCCCATTAAAAATTTACATGATTTTTTTAATTTAAATGATTTGGTAAAATATAAGCACTAAGAGTAAATATTGTCATAGGCATATTTCTAGCAAAAGTTATTTGTCAGTTATTCATTTTCCTTGACTGAGGATGGCTAAACATTTGTCTCATGATTAATATTACTTAAGTGAAGGATTTATCCTGCATTTATTTATTAGCATCCTCTTAGAAGACATCACAAACAATGGATGGGGAAATTACTTAGATGAAGTGCATATTTTGCTCTCTTCTCTTTTCTTGTTTCCTAATACAATCAAAATTTCATAGATGCCATGCATCTCACTGGGAGAACCTTTTAGGAAAAGAAATCAGCAGATACTTTTAAGTATTTTTAAAGATACTTCCAGTGTTTCAAAAAGCGCTAGGCGGCACCTAGACGGTTGGGGGGGTCCAGGCCGCCCTGGCGGACACCCAGAACCTGGGCGTTCCAATAAAAAAAAAAAAAATTGGGTTTTTCTCTCTCAAAAATAGCCTCTAATGGGTTTTAGGTCCATTTGAAACCTAAAACCCAAAATTTTGCACCTTTAGTATTAAAAAAAATGACCCAAAATGACCCAAAAATGGCCTCAACGAGCGGCATTTCCGCCCTTGGGCAGGGCGCAGGCCCTGGGCGGCCGCCTAGGCGGGTTCCCTGGCGCCTGAGGATTCCCGCCTAATTTGGCCGCCTAGGCCTAAGCGATGCGCCCAAGCCTTCTAGACCACCTGGCGGCTGCCCAAGCGCTGGGCAGTTCGCTTTTTGAAACACTGGATACTTCACATGCTACTGATTGTATTTTAAACAAACAAAACAAAGTGACATCTTGTATAGTGACCACAATATATGGCATGATTTCCATTGGAAACCATACTTGCTTCCAGTATTGTCAACAGGAGGCCTTTCCTCATCAAAATATTTGGAAATAAGAATATGATGTATTTTAAACGAAAGAAACCAAGGGAAGTCCTATATTGTGATCACAATATATGGCATGATTTCAATTGGAACCATACTTGCTTCTAGCATTGTTGACAAAAGCCCTTTTCTCATCTAATACTTGGAAAGAAGAATGAAATTTATAATTTAATACTTATTCATGGAATGCTAGAATTCCTCCTAAAAGTTGGGTCTTATCCATGACTTTTCCCAAGAAGAAAATGAGACTCTCTCAAACAATCTGCTTAAAATATGATCACGAAATAAAATATAAAATAAAAACTACTAAAATTAGAGGGTTCCTTTAAAGAATCTGTTTCCATCTATTATAATTGGCATATCCAGAAATCCTGGTGCAGGGTTAATCCCATAGCCATTTAACCGAATTACTTAATTATTAGAGAAACTGCTAAGTAAATATAGTTCCTAAATTTAAGTAAACCACTTTAAGATGCACTCAAATTGAGATTAATTTATCTTTCATTTATTAGTTGATACTAGAATTGCATTCCAGTAATGGTAAATTACTCCCTCGTGCCACATCAACGTCACTTGAATGCTTCCACCTCGTATACCTCTTTTCGTATTTTTAACCATTCAAATTTAGCCAAGAACAACCCACTTATGAAAAAAGGTTCCAAGTACTCAAACTTCAAAGCAATGGCAAAAATAATAGAAAATTATACAGTAAAAGCATTGTGGCTCCTAAACATAGTAAGTTATAAAGATTTCAATTTAAAATAAAATAAAAAAAACCATCAATCCTTTCAGATTGATAGATAAGTGCACAATTCAATATGCTATTTTGTATCTTTCCTCCACATTTTTATTTTTGAATGTTGTTTCTCTCATATAATGTAGTAACCAAATATCGTTTTTCCAAATTTTGAAAACCTGATTGTGCTTCCATGTAACATGAGCATCGGTGATTAGTACTGTCAATACATAAAAAAAGTTCAACTAACCTTCTTCATGCTCAAAAATCAAATATTTCAAGTTCTCTGCCAGCCTTGAATGTAGGACTAACCTATTTGGATTAATTTTACAACTAGAGTCCAGAAACCTAATGAATATATTTTTTTTATTAAAAAAAAGCGAGGGTAAAGATTAAAATATTGGGAAGGGCACAAACCATAGCATGAACTACTACTTGTGGAAGAAGGGGTATAAGTTCCTGTGGGAGAGATAGTTGTGGTGTTCATGGAGCCACCAACCTTCCGCTTTCTCAATTTCAAACCAGTGCTCTTACCCCTGACAATGAATTTTGTGTACCTTTCAATGGATAAAGTACAATCGCCATACTGTATGTTATCCTTTTCATAGAGGCTTTCAGCATAACTAATAGCCCCAGTGCTTGCAACAAAGAATAACCATACAACGTTTGTTTGCCGAACCAATATGGCCAATGCTCCAAACTGTAGAAGGAGGAACGTTGAAATGAGAGAAACTGCATAAGGTAATATTTAGAAATAAGTGAAAATATCAAAAACCCAGCACAAAAATTAAATGGATAGTTGAAGAAAAATGAAGATAGCAAAAGGCAAAAGAAGTCTGATTCTTTCAGGGATGCGTCCATGATCACATTAATTTGAAACAAGCTAAATGAATCATGTGTCAATATAATTCTGAATAAAAACTGTAACCATATCATAAATATTCAGTCAATCCTCAGTTGCTCCTCTTACCACTGCACTGAACCAATATGAGCCTTTCAGAGAAGCTAGATACATGGCTAGCACAGCAGCAGTAGATGCCACATCCGTGTAGTATAGAAATGTGAAGAACCAATGGATGGGGTACAATGTCACAACCAGTGTGCATAATGTGGCTCTTCTTTCATCAACGCCTGGCCTCATGTGCCTAAGTATGCAATAGAAAAGGAGACTGCAAATTACTGCTAAAGCACAGTTCATGGACCGAAGAATCAAAGTGGTGCAGAGCTCTCCATATGATGAGGCTATCCCAGCAAACCACATGACCGGATAAATAAAACCCACATATGCAAGTGAAAGATAGTACCTGCAACAGTTTTTAAAATATGTTAAATCAATGTCTAGTTTCTAGGTTACCCAAAAAGTATAATTCAAGAGAGCCAAGAGCAACGTAATGAGCATAAACAAGTTAAGTCTATAATATTTACTAATGTTACAAGAACAATACTAATGTCAGTCGGACTACATTATCCCACTCCTTGACAAAAGTTATCACTTACATTACAAAGATGATACCGTGTCAATTCCAACCCCCAGATATGCAAATAAGAAATGCGACACTCAAATTTCATATTTCAGATGGTGGGAAGGTGGGCTTTTAAACAAAAATAAATACTTTCCTTATGATAATTCCACAAAAGTTAGGTCAGAAGCATCTGCGTTTCTAAAGTACGAAAAAAATGTGTCATGTCCTTAACATGTCAAGAACCACAAACAAATCTGTCCAATTAAAATAGGTTATTATGGGGTTATGCTGTCATTTCTTTAATTTAATTCTTTTATTAATGGAAACTGCACATTAAGGAAGAAGTTTGCTGGAAGAGAGGAATATACTGCAATTTATCATCATCATGATTAGAGCCTTTTCTCAACTATTTGGGTTCGGCTATACAAATCCAGGTCCGCCATTATGCTGTATCAAGGGTCGTACCCTCAGTGAGACCATAAGTCCTAATTTAATCTACAAGCAATTTAATGTTATAAAGAAATCATTTAATTTTTGAGATAGAAGGTATGATGACAAAACATTCTGCCAGCAGCTAGACAAGAATTCCACCTAAAATATTTTGTAGGATTATAGGTTGTCTGTCTACCACGAAGTAGTTTATAGGGGTTGTTGCTCCCTTTGACGCCAACGTCACTTATCTGGATAGTTTTCAATCAATTGTATTTCAAAAACCATATCTGATTTTTTTGTCTGGGAAATGGTTTGTTTTCTTTTTTCTAGAATTTTCAAACATGTTTTCCCTTTTGGGATGCGGTTTGACATTAGCATGTGATTCTTGATTAGTTCATATACTTGTTTGTTCATTTTAGACATTCCTAATATCGCATTTTCCATAAGGCATTTATGTTCCTAGTATTCTCTAACTATTAGTTATGTTTTTTTAAGCACTACGGCCCATATGAGACACTGGATTGCACAGGTTCAATGATTTGCTATGAGTAAAACTCTCTTCCTTATCCAAACTTTATCTTCGTAAGATATGTTATAAAGATTATTCAAGGCATTCAGCATGGTCCTAATAGGGATAAACTTGGTCTTTGGGAGTTACAAAATTGTCAAAAATTATGGAACACTAATAACCAACGTAGCCAAGTGCGGACCTCTGCCAACAAGTTAGGAACCAAGCAGAATATACTCGACTAATCCCAGGCCCTTGCCTAAAGATCATAAACATTGTATTCAACACATGATCATAAACATTGTATTCATATGACTTGGTTGGGGAAAGCCTTGGTACAAAGAGTACACACTTCAAAGTCAAACAAAATCACTAATAAACACTGATCTGGCAGCTTGGATGGTTGAATGTTGGAATTTTTATGGTTTCCTTATTGGTCAAAGAATCAAGGTCAAAATTCAGAATATATAACTTATTTCGAAAACTAATGAGATAAAAATATGTTTATCACAAATAGAAAGTTTCACACTAATCAAGAAAATGAAAGAAAACGATTGAATGGAGAAATATTAATCCTTTCTTTCACTTTAGAATGTATATCAATATGGGCTTCCGGTGCCTTAATCCCTAGGTTGACTTTGAAACCCACATTTTCCAACTAAAAGAGAAACTGCGCATACATGATGAATGTATATGTGCTGTGTTACAAAGACACTGACATGAGAATCCATGTCTGACACAAATTTGAAGATTCCAACTCATCTACCTATATCTTGCCATGTCTAGTACGACTCGTTTGTACAAGTCCATATTGTGCATGTTTATATATTTATATACAAAAGTAACTTCTTCGCAATAACTTTTAAAATTTAAGCATTTGCATAACTTGCATGCGACACACGTGTCTAGTGCGTCGATGTGTCAGATTCCCTTAAACATACAATGCACATGTGGGTGCTATATAGCATATGCATGAGTTTGTCTACATATACACATATAATACGGATGTTACATAGAGTCTCAAAAGTCAAAAAAAAAAATGCATTTATGAATATTTCCATAAGGGTTTTGACATCCAAGCATCGGATAGTCAAACAATGCCCCATGAAAGTGTACAATTAGGAAAGAAGAATCTCTCACAAGTTTGGTTTTGAAGTGGCAAAATACTCTTGCACCAAAGAAACAATCACGTGTATCATACTAGTTTTGAAGTGGGAAAATACTCTTGCATCAAAGAAACAATCACATGTATCATACTCTTACATAATAGAACATCCAAACATATTGCTTATAATGAAACCAGTGTTTCAAAAAGCGCTAGGCGGCACCTAGTGGCCATGGGGATCCAGGCCGCCCAGCGCCTAGGCAGCCGCCCAGAACCTAGGGGGCCTCGGTTCTAGCCCTTGATAGAGGGACTCATGGTGTGACTAAGGGTATGGCCATAATCCCAATTAAAAAAAAAAAAAAAAAGAATAGAAGTCGAGAAGAGAATTTTGATAATCCATAAGACCATAATCCATACTTTCATACAATGCTAAAACAGTAAAACCATACAAGCATACACTTATAATCTGATACACTGTAGACTATACACACAAAAGTAAGAAAGTAGAACTAGAAACTAAAAATAAGAAGAAAAAAATATACAAAAATTCAGAAAATATACAGTCTAGGACACAATAGTTAACACTCAACACTCGACACTCAACACCAAGAGTCTTCACTCTTCAATCATCATCATCATCATCAGAAGCAACAGGGTAAGCTTCATTATATGCATCAGAATCGAGGCCACCATCATCAGAGTCATCTCCCTCTTCAATATAATGCTCGTCGTCCTCTATTTCTTCTGAATCTGCCTCTTCCTCCTCTTCTTTTACCTCCCTCTTACTAGTACGTGCAGATGAGGCCCTCGGAGTCTTGGCTGCTCTATACTTTTCTATCTTTTTGTGCTTCCCTGAACTCAAATATTGTATAATTTCCACCATGGTAGTCTTAGGAACATTTTTACACAGGGCAACATCCCCCTTAATACCGGCAAGGTGGTTTTTAAACCGGTAAATGCCCCCATTAGTATCCTTTCCACAATAATTACATTTAATACGATTTTTGTCATTTGGATTCGAGTTATAACCATACTTCCAACCTGGATCACCACTTCTAGAAGAACCTAGAGAAGGCATTTCCACAGAACAAGGCTCATTTTCATCATTTTCTGGTTCTTTTAAATTCAGAAGTGTCTAATCTTATCCCGAATAGCTTTAGGAACCTTTGTATGAGAAACAACATTCCCTTTAATACCGGCAAGATGTTTCTTGAATCGGTTCATACCCCCATTGGTATCTTTTTCACAAATTATACAATTTTTATCGTTTGGTTTGGGGTTATAATCATACTTCCAACCCGGATCACTTCTTCTAGAAGTAACAGAAATGTACCTATTCAAATGACAAGGATTTCGTTCCTGTTTTTGTTTTACATAACTCATATATTGCTTAATGTCTTCTCTAATAGCTTCAGAAACATTTTTACAAGAGGGCAGCATCCCCCTTAATCCCGCCAAGATGTTTCTTAAACCGGTTTATGCCCCCTTTCATATCTGTTTCACAAAAATTGTATTGGATTCAGGTTATATCCATATTTCCAACCCGAATCTCCACTTCGACTAGATCTTAAAAAAGACATCTCAAAATAAAACAAGCAATCTAAAAAATAAATTTTTGCACTTATTTTGATTGCTCGAGCTCCAAAATCCTACCTTTGAGATGTTTTCTAGTGCTAAAATAATAAAAAACACCCTCTAATAAGTTTATAAAACTCCAAAACTAAATCAAATCTACCTGGGTGATGTTTGGATCCATTTTTCATAACTTTGAGAAACACTTCGATACAATGAAAGTCACAAAAATTAGTTTTCTTGAGGTTTCTTTATCTCTAAAATAGGTTCTTGTGGGTTTAGGTTTGAAATAAATCTAAAACGCATCCTTCAAACCCTTTATATTTCAAAAAAAATCAATACAACAATAAATAAATAAAAAATTCTGCCCCTAGGCGGGGCGCAAGCCCTAGGCGGCCGCCCAGGGCTGGGCGCCTGCCTAGGCGGGTTCCATACTGCCCCGGCGGCCGCCCAGTTTGGCCGCCTAGGCCTAGACGATGCGCCCAAGCCTTCTGGATCGCCTAGGTGGCCACCCAGTTTGACTTTTTAGGCCTAAGCGCCGAGCGGTCCGCTTTTTTTAACATTGAATGAAACTCAGGTCATGGGTTGTGCAGATGCCTTCATTTTTTCATTTTTTAAATACCATTTATGCTACATGACACCTTGTTTTCCTTTTTCCTTTTTCCTTTTTTGGTGCCTCGCTTCCTCCCCACCCCCCACCCCACCCATATGCTTAAGCTCAAGTGTAGGCCTTGATAATATGGCTTAAACCCTAACTTTTTAATGGCAGCCTTGATAAACCACCTTTAAGTGGCATCATATCATTGGTCGAGTCCATGTGATTCTTATACGATGGCACAATTTGATTGGATGAGCCATGTGGATTTTATTTTTATTTTTGGATAATTAAACAAAATGAGAATTTAAAAGACCATGAGGGGCATGTCCCTCGCACTTGATTCGTCTTGATTTTCCAAAGTATAAGATGGACAATTTTGGCATGATTAAAATGGCTCATGAGAGATTTATTTGACTTATGGACAATGAGGTAAATTGGCAAAATCTAGGGTTTAATGGGGAGACAATGGTGTGAAATCACATCCCTACATCTTGGTGACTAGATGGGGATGTGTGGCTAGGATCATGGGCCTCTTATGTGCAATGAATGATGAGCATCAATGGCTAAGATCAAACCATTTATGAAGTCACACAACTATTTGCCTATAAATAATATCACTTGGCTTCATTTTAAACCATAACCCATTTGTACAGAGAAGGGAGACCTAGGTCTTCTCTCTTCTTCACCTTGTAGCAAGGTACCTTCCATGGCTATATGAAGTTCAATCCTCCATTGAATCATGGTATCTAGTCTAGCTGATGATCTACACATGAGCTAATCTTCATGCCTTCTTTTCCTGCATTGAAAGACTTCATCTTCACCTCTTTTGCGTGCTGTAAATCATTGATTATGGTAGCTTCTCCATGAATCCATGCTTGATCCTTCATGAGTATTGAGTACCATATGAAACTATGCATCAATACAATCTCATAGGCATAGTCGAGACTAAATTCATGCAATTTAGACACCTTTTTCCCCATAGTGTTACCACTTGATTTCTCTGAGATTTTTGGAGTTTTTTTTATTCATATCGTCAAATATATAATGTTCATTTGAGTACCAAATAGTGAGATTATCATCCTAGAGCATTTCTTTTGAGAAACTACACTATGGCCATATACTCCTATCTTTTGTGAGCTGTCCATACCTTGCATTTGCCAACTGTTTAGACGATTAAATGTAAGTTTCTCTCTCGCTTTTTGAAGCCAAGGAAGTGCTAATAAAGTGTGCTTAACCTTCCCATTTATCAAGTGGGATCAGCCCTTGTGTTTACAAGCCATCCTTGCTATCATCTATGGGACAATATTAGGTCCCTAAAAGGTCCAATCGGTGACCCGAGCACAAAGCGTTCAACCCGTTGGCTTCCCCTTAATTCCTTCCATTTATTTTGTTGTAATTTTAAGTTGGTGTATGTCTTATGCCATGGAGAATTGACTAATTTATATTTGGAGCATGTTTTGTTGATATAAATTTGGCCTTTATCTTAATGCCATCATAAAAAGCATCCCATGGTATATATAGTAAGACCTTTGGCCGTAAACCATGCAAAATGAGCTCGATATATAGCTTCCCATGATCAAAGCAATTATTTACATTTAAGCGTATGTTTAACGTGATAATGTAATTTGTATAGTGCTATAATTTTTAAGTACATATCTATAGTTTTGTATTGATTCAATCTCCTTGTTGTATCTTGTATTTGGACCAATAAGAGTTGTAATTTTTCATTTTAAGTGTTGGATATTGTATATATTAATGTACGATCATGTAATTCGAGTATTGTTATATTGCATTGAGAAAAATCTTTAAGTTGTGTCACTCGGACTTGGTTTAATATGGTTTAATATACCATAACAGATGTCCCTGCTTTCTGCAATGAGTTTCACTATAGAGGTAGAATTCACAAAGGCATGAAGATCCCTTTATGGCCTTGGTACCGAAATTAGAGGCGCTGAAGGCCTCCAAGATTTCTGACCCATCAGCTTGCTTTACAATCCTACAAACTTTTATCCAAGTTTCTTCCTCTTAGCTACAAGAAGTCCTCAAACAGGTTCTTTCTCCAAATCAGCGGGCATTTGTGGTCCATGAATATATCCACAAGAGGCATCTTGTTAAAATCCCCGGCGTTGTTGTTAAAGCTGATTAGGAAAAAGGCCCACAATCATGTGGATTGGGCATTACTAGACGTGGCATTTTGTAGAATGGTGTTTGGTAGCAAGTGGACATCACACACCATTTTTCTCAATCCTTATCAATGGATCCCCAGGGGGGTTCATTTCTCATCTTCCAGGAGCCTAAGGCATGGGGGCACCCTTTCCCCATTCCTATTGCAATTGGAGCAAAACTATTCAGAAGAACAATAGAAAGGTTGTATCACCAAGGCCTACTTGAACATTTCAAGGTTGTATCACCCATATCTTCTGCAATACTACGCAACAAGTCAATACATTGTGGCTCTTCTGAAGATGCCTCAAGGTCGCAACTGACCTTAAGATCGACGTGACCAAATCAAAAATTATTGGGCTGCCACCAATAACAAGACAATTCAAGCCCTAGCCAAAGACTCGTGTTACAGTCTCAAGGGGCTACCAACAAAACAACTCAGTTTACAATTGTGTATAGGAAAGCCAAGGAAGCAGCAATGGGACCCCATCATGATGAGATTTGATTATAGAGTGACAGCATGGAAAGGCAGGTTCCTTTCTCTGGGAGGGAATAACACTCTTACCAAGGCTACCCTCTCAAACATCTCAATATATCAAATGTCATTGTTCCAAATGTCAGCATCCATAGCGATCTGTATGGCACATGAAGAAATTCTTGTGGTCTGGGTCAGAGGGTCTCACATTTCATGTTGTGGCATGGGACAAGGTCTGCCAACAAAAACCACAAGGCAGACCTGAAATTCAAAACCTTAGCCACAGTACCATTACTTTTCTGGGAAAATAGTGGGGGCAGTTTGCGATACAAGAATACCATCTTTGGCAAGCAGTAGTCCGGCACAAATATGGTGAGGATCTCTAAGGTTAGTTGTTAAAGGGCACCATAAATGCCAAATTCTCTGGATCATGGAGATCTCTCACTGTCACTTACAACCAATTCTGCATAAAAATTATCTTTAGGGCAAAGAACAGTAGCCGGGAAAGATTCTGGATGGACAATTTGGTAGTTTATTCCCCCTACAAAAAAGATTGCCTAGTCTCTTCTTCCAAACAACCAACGGGAGGCCACAGTTGCACAATAGTTTCAGGCCTTAGGAACCCAAACTTTAAAAGAGCCCTGCAAGACCATGAGATGATGGTTGATTTCAAATGCCTATACGCCTGAATGCAATCAACCTACCTCCCAAGTGAGGGGTGAGACAAAATAGCATGCCCACCCTCCCGCTCTAGTACATCCACAGTATCTCCCTTTTAGCACTCCATCCTTCAACGCCCCTCCAACCCCCCCGGCAGCAACCAACAAGCCCAGGCAAAATCCCATTCCTCCCAAAATCCAGGCGTTCAGTCGGATTTCCTGATCAAAAAGAGACCTGACAGGGAACCAAATACAAAGAAGGGGCATCCATACAACCAACTACTGCACTATATCTAAAACAGCAGAGAATCCAAACAAACACCTCTTTCTTCACTGCCAAGTGGCATGAAATTTGTAGTCTCTCACATTTTACAAACCTACTGCAGTCCATCCAGCAACTATTTCAGGCTCTTATCCTCCTTATCTGGTTGAATGCATGAATCTTTTTCTGGAGGGCAACAGTGGCAGCCATGCAGGTGGTCAAAATCGAGAGACAACAAAATCTTTGAAGCGAAGGAATCAATGACTCATGCACTGCATAAGTGAATCAAAGCTATGATCATTTTCAGGGCAAAAAACACAAAAGCTTTCAATGACAATGCCACTGTTGACTTCCTCAACAACTGAATAGCTATGCTATCTGAAAGGCCACTCGCCATTTCATGCTCCTCACTCTAGAGACAGCCGGAAGAAGGGTCAATCAAACTCAACATTGATGTTTGCTCCCTGGGCAAACCTCATATGGCTGGCTTCAATGGAATTTTCAGGGAACAACTCCTCTCCTTTTTGAGATTCATTGGCTTCATTGATTCCACAATGGCAGAAACTATTTGATGGAGGGAAAAATTGTTCTTATTTTCTATTTTTATTCAATTTCAAAGGATCTATATTATAATTTTAATTTTAGGGTTTATTTCTAAGGGTTTTTAGTTGTTTTAGGAATTCTAGGATTTTTATAGTCTTTTTATTTATTTCATAAGTACTATTCACGAATACAGTTCACCGAACTGTTCACAAGGCTAAAACTGTCATTACAAAACTTAAGTTGAAGTTAGAATATATAGGTCATTTTAATCATCGTATGGGTATGTTATGTCTTTGAACATTGAATTATATATTATAATGTGTGTGGGGCCTTTAGAGGGTGAATTCCACATGATTTTTTGAAATTGAAAGATAGAAAAGCTTAGGATTTTGAAACCCTAGCATAGGGTATGGAGAAGAAACCCTAAGTTTCCTTAAATTATGCTTGTGTTTGGCTTTGTTTCCCTCCATTTTCTCTGCATCAAATTGATATCAGAGCCCGTGATCTATACGGAAAGTACTGTAGTACTGTACGGAGTTACTGTAACACTGTACGAAATTACTGTAGCACCAATTTTTAGTGCCCTTGGTCAACAACAAAGAAGGGAAGTTACAGTGGGGATCTAGGGTTTGCTGATTTTGGCTAAGGTTTTGCCAAAACAACCTGGATCTTGCTGATTTCAGCAGTTTCTTATTGATTATTTGCATAGGATTTGTGATTTCGATGAACCCATGGCAAGGAGAAGGGGCCGTAGAAGGGGGATTCTCGTAGATCCACTCCGTGATCCCATAGATGACAGAATTGAGGAACTTGAAAGGCAAGTACAGCAGCTGGCACAGCAATTCGCGAGCCTCAATAATGGGCAAAATGGTGATCTTTCAGCCCAAGAAGATCTCGAGTACAAGCCTTTTCACTTTTATGCTCTGCGTGGGGAGTCAAGTGATGAGGATAAAGACAAAAGACTTAGATGTAGAGAACATAACTCTAGAGTTTTCGATATGGAGGATGAGATTCTTGATTTTGACATAGATCGTATTGAAAATCAGCAGGATGTAGATTGGGATTGCCACCAATCTTCGACGCATACTTAGACGAAGACAAGATCTCGTAGGATATGCAATATACGATGATGATCAACATTTTTTAGCTCAATAGGTATTTAACGAGGGAAAAAATGGATTCAAAGGAGAATTGATAGGTGAAGTTGTTGGTTTAGTCGTTGATCTCAAAGATGCACCCATGGTTTATTTTAGAGCTGAGTCTAGGCAAATTCAACAAGGTTACATGACTGAAGTGATGCAATTTCAACAAATTTATGTGATTAAAATATTCCACCGATATACAACGACCCTTTCCTCGAGGGTTTCTCAGTTCTAATGCACAATCAATGTGTTTTGATTAGTGAAATAACCCACAAGTTCCAAGATCATGTTTACAATATTCGAGTTGAAGAATGTTGCCAGATTAACGCCAATTTCATCTTAGCATACTTTAAACTCGATGGCGAGTTTTCTCCAACCAAGGGAGAATGATGGAGGAAAAAATTATTTTTATTTTTAATTTTTATTCAATTTTAAAGGATGTAAATTATAATTTTAGTTATAGGGTTTATTTCTAGGGGTTTTTAGTTTTCTTATGAATTCTAGGGTTTTTATAGTTTTTTTATTTATTTCATGAGTATTATTCACATGTACTGTTCATGGGTATTGTTCACAAGGGTAAAACTGTCATTACAAAATTTAAGTTTAAGTTAAGATATATAGGTCATTTTAATTATTATATGGACATGTAATATCTTTGAATATTGAATTATAATATATAAGGTGTGTGGGTCCTTGAGCGGGTGAATTCCACATGATTTTTAGAAATTGAAAAATAGCAAAGCTTAGGCTTTTGGAACCCTAGCGTGTGGTATGGACAAGAAATCCTAGGTTTCTTTAAATTATGTTTGTGTTTAGCGTGTTTCTTGCTGATTTTACTGTTCCCTCAATTTTCGCTACATCACTATTGCTCTCCTAAAGAAGATGAAAACACTTAATCCAGCTTTGGGCCTCTCCCCCATGGTCGATGGAGATTCAAGGAACATCATTTTGTGGGCCTCAAGGTCCTCTCCCTACCCATGACAACTCCTTAAGAAAATTTTCTCACACAGAGCAATAATAATCACCAATGAAATCGTTCTCCTTAAGACACATAATTGATCAAATTGTGTGAAATTCCATCAATTAGAAGGGAGCAAAAGACGCAAAGAGTTGTAAAACCTCAAGTCTCGTTTGAGAATAGAGAAATACCATCAAACGCTGTGAGCAAAATAACTCCACCTATATCAATGTAGTCTTTGGAATAGTTAACATTTATCCAAACAAAAAAAAAAACAATGTAGTTTTGGAATTCTGCCCAAACATCCACCACCCACACAAGCACCAATTTGCTTGGGATATCAGAAAAGGAGAATGATTAAGGAGATTTCCATAGAGCTTCTCTAATTTTAAGCAACCCATCATTGCAATTAAAATTAAAAAATTCAGAGCATGTAACTGGATTTCTGCAAAGGCATGATCACATAAATGCAGCTCTACTAGTTGATGCAATTCCCACTAACCAATCCAAAAAGCCTCCTCTTGTAATTGCATCCAAGTAGCTGAAATTGGCCAGCGAGTGCAGAGAGGATACTGGATTAGGAAGTACCAAAGTAGAGAGAAAAGACTAGAGGTTTCTAACAAGTACACGCACTTCTTAACTCTCCCCAATCATATGGACCCATTGTATAAGATCCAAAAAAGAAAACAAAGGGTATCAAAAAGCATCGACTTGAATCACCGAGAAACTAAATTATAGTATAAAGTAAAACATAAAATGGATTTTCTTGAAATGTATTTCTCGATATGCTTGCTTATAACACTCAGAACAGAGTGTACAACATTGACCCCGATACAGTAAGTTTTCAGTGGTGTGGAGGAACACTCAACAAATTCAAGGACAGAGTGTGGACACCACAATTTCGTTGAAATCTTGTTGATGCTGAGACAACTGATTTCCTCAACCTTCTTGATACACCTTAGCATTACCTCATAGTTCCAAAAGGTATTCGATCATGTCCTATATTCCTCAGGTTTGAGTCCTGTAGACTCACAAATCCCTTAGACCATCGCATACCCCCATGGCTTCAGGACCCAGACTGGACAGTGGTATTCTTCAAAGCCCTAACCCTAGACAATATCCAACACAGAAGCATATACCCGTGTCAAATCGTTGTGGCAAGTGCAGGTTGGAGGAGTCCATCAACCATCTATTTCTACATTGTACAGCGGCCCCATTGCTCTGGTCCTTACTCATTGATCTATTCAACCTTACATGGCTCTGGCAAAAGTCCATTAAATACCTTTCTTAACCATGGATTTCCCCAATTTTCCCAAAATGGAGATGCCTCCTATGGCTCCTGACATCAGTGACCATCATCTGGTCCCTTTGGTTAGAAAGAACCCGCTGCATAGAGTTCAATTAAGCATTCTGACCCATACCAAGCACATTATATCCTGGGCTATGGCACCTAGGATTTCTTCGGCTTATCCTCTGTTGACTTTGATGGCCAATGGAAACACGTTATTTGGACCAAACCAAGTAACTCCCAAAACTCATCCATGTGGAAGCCACCAGATACACAGAAGTCAAGCTCAAATTCCACAGCAATTTGAAATCAGGTCCTGTTGGTATCAGGGGCATATTCAAACATAATGCCAGGCCGATCCTTCCTACCTACTTGGGACCAACAGGTCTTTGTGATGCATCAAGAACTTAGGCTTTGGGACTACTTACAGGCCTCAACCACTAAAATCTAGAATGAGGAACCAATATGATCATAGGAGACTCATATAAAGTCATTGCTTGAGCACTTAAAGCATCCTCGTGCCCACAAAGACTGGCACAAATAGTCAATCAAATTCATAACTGGTGCTCAACCATCAATGCTACCTTTTCACAAACATGGCGAGAAGCGAAGACAGCTGCCGACAATCTGGCCAAAGAGGAGACTCTCTCTCCCTCTTCTTGTCAAAAAAAACAAAAAAAAACAGCCCTACACCCAACCAAACTAAGTAACTCCAATCTCAAATTTTGATACACCAAAGCACCTTTAGCATCACCAAACTTTTTTGCAAAGAAATAGACACCCACAATTCTGTAATACAAACCCCGATAGTGTAATACCTCAATACATCAACGGAAGTCGGCAAAACTTATTCAACATATTCATAAGATTGCCATCAGTAATTCTATGCAAAAGATCATGATATGAGCATGAAACAAAAAGATAGAAACCAAATTACTCTGAAGTGAAATCAAAGATTTAGAAATTTAACAGAAGACATCACAAATTTTGCTCAATAGGAAATAGTTGGAATAGTAAAGGAATGGCTTTTAGGGACTTTACAGGCCAGGGAGGGTGGTGATCATGGGATCCCAGCTTCTGAAATCTCCATTGCAATACTTTTGAGCTTGTGGCAAATGAAATATCTCATCCTGCAAAACCACGACCCCTTAAAAATTTCCTTCAGTTGGAGAGAGAGATTTGTCTATATTCTTCAAAAATGAAAAAAAAGAACCAAAAATCATAATCCATAAAAGAGATGAGAGAGAGAACCATGTAAGCATCAGGGACGATGTAGTTGAAGAGTATGGAAATGGGGAGAGACCAGAGAAGCACCACCACTGCAATGCTCAACCTTCCCATCTCTCTCTCGATCGAACCTAGAGTTCGGGTCTTGAGATCTGCTTGGCACCCAGCTGAAATATCTCTCTCTCGATCGAACCTAGAATTTGGGTCTGAGATCTGCTTGGCACCCAGCTGAAATCTGAGATTTGAGGTTCTCAAGTTGGGCCTATTTTCCAGATTTGCCAATCCGAAAATAAAGGAAAAGGTTAAAACTAGCGTTTGATAACTTCCATTGTAGTGTCCCTGGGAATCACCCCTGCTGTTGACTTTCATAGATTATGGGAAGCAAGTGAAAATTGGTAGGGAGCTGGAAACGCTATTTGATAAACTGTGGTACTGGTAATTTCATTGGGAAAGCTGGAAACTGCTTGTAATACTGTTCATTATGTATTTCATTGATATGATGTGCGAAATGAAGTTTTTAAAAATATTTTGCATTTAAATAAGGTTCCTTCCATTCATCCAACATATTACAAAAAATGAAAATGGATTCACGGAATACCAATATTTACATAAATATTGAAGAATATTGTCACCAAGTCCATCCCCATCTAATGCTCTCTCTCTCTCTAGACCCACATGTTACATGAAAATGGTGGTTCTTCAGTATGCCACTAACATTGAATGCAATGGCCATTTCTTACACCGATTGAAATTCTCATTGGGATTTTAATAACATGTAATGCACAAGACAATTAAATAGCTTGTCAGTTCTCCAACATCTAGAGCCAAATGTTGGTGCCAAATATTTTAGGAACGAATTCATAGGGAAACAAAAACACTTCACTAGCTTCCCCCATCATATTGCCCAAAAAACAAATTAGACTATACTGAAATATCATCGTGCAAAAGAACACAAAAAACAAAACAAAGATAACAAACATTAACAGTGAATAAAAAGTAGAAATTAGCAAAAGTTATTGCATGACAAAAGGACAAAATAAGCATCATATAATTATTTCCACTCTACAAATAAAAACCAAGAACAAATAAAAAACAAAATCTTAAAAATCAGCAGTGTTTATAAAGAGATGAATATGTAAAAATGAAGGAACAAATCACAAGAAAGGGAAGAAATCGAGTTGGATTTTGCTTACTCTTCTCTAATAAAAGAACTTGATAAATTTAGAACTCAGAAAATTAGAAAGAGAATAATTGAAATGCACATTGCTTTCTCTGATCTTCTTCACATATTATTTGTGAAATCAAAGCATTTGGCCATGGTATCTATTAACAAGGAAACTTTCGAATCCCATACTTCTGAATATTGTGAGAAACACATATCAAAGAGATAGCATCCAAAGAGAAATGAGAAACCAATAAAAAATCTCGAATTTCAATATCTCAAATTCACTAAAAAAAATACGACTACTAACCAACTGATATGGTATTAAACCTCTCTCTCTCAAAAAAAAAAAAAAAAGTAGCACAAGAAAATGAAAAAAATGGGCAAAAAAATCACAAAAAAGAATTAATTTCTACTGACCCATTCGATTCAATGAAAAACCCCCATAAACACCATCAACAATATCAAAATCCTAACTCTGAGATATATTTCATTCTATCTACACAAAGTGAATAAAATGGGCAAAAAAAACGAGTTAATCTTTCTGGTACAAATAACAAGACAAAAAAATCTTTGAGGTGCTATGATACAAATAGCCAGCAGAAAATAATAATTAATAATAATAATAAACAGTAAAAAAAATTCTGAAGCACATTCGTGAAGGAATAAGCAAAAATAGCAGGAAAAGAAAAAACAGATTTAGGGTTTATCATCATAATAAACAGTAAATAATAATAAGAACTCACTTATTTTTGGGGTTTAAATCTCTTCAGCTAGAGCTCTCTGATGATGGCGATTCATCTTACGTCTGCTGTATTTCTTCTTTAACCCTCTAGGGTTTGCAAAGGGCACCTGTAGTGGAGCTTATGGCTGCTGCGTTTCTTCTTCAACCATCTAGGATTTGCAAGGGGAAGCTGCCGTGGCTTTTTCTTCTCTTCGAGCGAGATTGCACGGGATCATGAAAAATGTTTGAGATAGCCGTAAAATTTATTTTTATTTTTAATTATAAAATTTAAAGCTTCACAATAGTGTAGATTAGAACTTAAAATCTTGAAAATTGATGCTCAAAAACGCATTATCAGATGAACTATTTTTAATAACTTGAAAGTAAGCTGTTTTTCATGTTCATATAGGTCAAGATGATCAATCGGAAGAATTTTTTAACATCAAAATAAACTTTTTTAATGAAATTTTTGAGATGTACCTTAATTTAATTGTTTAGAGCCTTGCATTTACATAAAAGTATTCTAAACTTTAAAAGTAATAAAGTATATCTGTACCATTTGGTTTCCAATTTGGGGGAGTTACATTTTTTGGTTCCCTAGATTTGAATTTTGGGGAGTCACATTTTTAAGGAACTATTCAAAAATCGTGGATTAAAATTCCCATAGGAATTCATATTTCCACCTTCTAAGCCAAATAGCTTCAAAGGTTAATTCCACCAAAATAAGGCGAATTGAGATTTGCTAGAAATGACAGGCTTGAACACGGCAAGTTGACTATTTGAGCAAATGACATGGAACAATTTGATTGAAATGATATGCCTTTTCCTTACTATGTGATTGCTTGGGATGGGTATGAAACGTCTCTCTCTAGAATGAAGATGACGTCCATAAAAATTAGGTTGAAGGGGTGGTCACCTCTTGGAATGAGGGTAAATTCATAATAGTATGCCTATGTTTCATGGGTGCGCTTCGCCATCCGCCCGCAAAGCAAAGTGCTTCGGGTTTTGGGGAAGGTCGAGCAAAGCACGTTTCACCGTTGCCTATGTTGATCCAATCCAAGAGATTCAGGCTTAAAGATCGAGATTGCATTTCGTTGCCTTAACAGAAAACTTACTTAACCTTCATTTTTTGTGTGGTGCGAGTCGCGCTAACTTGCTGGTGCATTCTCTATAGCTGCATTCTCTAATCAAATTGTTGCTTGTCTTCCCACTATTTCATGTGAAATAAATATCCATTTCAACCGCAAAGCATGGATCACATGCACAAAATTGATTAGGTATGGAGTGGAGCTACATGGTATGCCGATAGTGCGGTTTGTTCCCATGTTTTTTATGTCATGTAATATTCTTCCCGTTGAAGAAAATACCTAGGTTATATATTGTATTTGTTGGCCGTAAACTTGGGTTGTATATGACCTAGGTTGAATGCTCTAGCCAAGTATTGGAGTTCTATTGTATTGCTCCTATTCAACTATTGAGGAGGCTAAAGCATGGCATTGTGCATATCAAAGTCAACAACAACCTGCTCACCAAGGACCTATGGCCATGCAGTGAAGTGGGAGTGCTTTGAAGACTCTCACTATTCTCGCAATTCTCATGTACATGATATCAATTTTATTTTGTATTTTTCTTATGTCATGAAAAATATGCTGAAATCATTATCTTTTAATCTCTATTTTTCTCACTAACTCCATTTTAAACTATAATGGAGGAGCATTTAGAATTGCATATGGTTTGGGAAGTACACTAGTTCTTTTTTGTTGTTACTTGCTGACTGTTTGGACTTGTATTTTAGTTTGGATTAATGTTATGCGAATGGAATGACATGATTTAGTTTATGTTGTGAAATTTGGGATTGTAATTTGAGCTTGTTTTTTGGCCTTTTGGGTATGGAAAATACATGCTTCGTAAGTTTTACACATGCAATTTATAAACGTAGACATATGTTTGATGTGAAATCCAGGATGGTTGTCGTCTATACTCTATCAAGTGGTGAAGAAATAAGGCGTGTCAAATAGGCTCCCGACCATGAAAAAATGTTGTTCGAGACCATGGTGGAAGTGGGTGCCACGAGCCTGCCAAAAAAGGAGCGGAGAGAGTATGGACCTGAATTTACCATAAACATGTTTTAATCAAGAATTAAATGGTTGAAGTTTGCAAAAAGAATTGTTAAACAACTCCTTGATCAGCCTGGGTTCCAATTCAACGAAGGTATGAGGAGGATACCTGGATATGTTGAGAGGAGTATGTTTAGGTAATTTATAAAAATGGGTGTAATTTTATAGTTTAAAAAACCTGCATGCAGGTACAAGTAAACCTTTACAATGTGCATGTGCGTAGGCTAGTGAAGTTATTTCAAAGAGATTCGACTTTGTTCTACCTCCTATGCGGCTCATGGACCAGGTTTTCGTCGTGGACATGGATAGTGCAACCTTTGCAATAGTTTCGAAAGATTAAAAATGGACCAACGCAAATGAACTTTTGGACTTTGAATCGATTTTATATTTACTTCCTATATCTCTAATAAAACGGTCATGGTAATAATGAGAAAAATTTTGAAGTAACTTAGAACATGGGTTTTTAATATAGATTGAAAATGGTGTATGGTAGACTTCAGATATATTGTTTTAAGCTATGTAATTTGTGAATGTTTATCTATGGTATAGACCGCTTGAGTTCATTCTCTCTCTCTTGCATTCGTCTCTCTCTCCCTCTCTCTTGCATTCGTCTCCTCTCCCTCTCTCTTGCATTCATCTTGGTGAAATGTTATAGCAATAAGATTTGAGGGCGCAAATGAGACGAAATTCAGACCTATTGCACACTTTGAAATGTCGTCTTATTTTGGACAAACACGAAAAAAGGATTCAATAATCACAACACCGGAATTGGTTAATTTTTTAAAAAATAATAATTTATAAAAATTCTGAATTTCCAGGACAAACATTTTGTAGGCAATCCAAATAGTGAATTTGTATCTTCCTGATCTCTAACTGATATTATCCAAACAGCATGCACCCATATTCTAGGAAATGAAAATTCCAAAGTATACCAATTCTAGGATTCACATTTTCACAAGAGTCACATTTTTGCAAAGCCTCATTGTACAATATGATAATTAAGAGACTCAGTGGATTTCTTTTGAGATATAGTATATTAGATCTTTGTGATCAAAATATCTTCATATATCTTGTAGTGTAACATGTTGTCCTTTTCACAATAATATAATAGAAATAATTCATCGTTGTCATTATCAAAGCCTTCTCCCAACTAATTAGGGCCGGCTATACGAAAAGTTTTAACAAAGTTTTTATGTTGGCTACCTACCTAACACAACCCACCTCCTTTACCCATGCTTAGAACAAGTTAAAGGAATATGTAAGGTCATCACCCTTTTGAGACCAATTGAAATAATAACTAATTATAATTTTGGAGTAGGTTTTTGTAAATTAAATATTGTCAAATATAAGTTTATTTTTAGCATGCAGTTTCTAAAAGGCTTAGTCCTTATGAAGAAAAATAAAGCCTCACCTCGAAATCATTTTAATGAAATATTACGCACATGGAAAATCCCTAAGATGGCTCCAAAATCTACTTCCACCATCGATTATGAAATTTGTAGCTCAGAAAATGATATAGATCTTATGGATGCACGCACACTTTGAGAATGGACGGTCTAGACAGCATACACTTCTTTAAGGGCCTAAAATGTTTTTTTTATTTGTTCACAATCATAATGATCAAGGTTGAGATGATCGATTTAAAGGTTTCTCGATACCATAACCGTAATTTTTTATGAGTTTTGAGGTGAGGTCTTTGACAATCGTAATGATCAAGGTCAAGATGATCATCTTCAAACTTTTTTCAAAGCTTTATGCCTTGGTCATGTGATTTTAAAATATGGAGAATTAATCACTTTGTGTTCTGACCACATTTAAGGCCTAACCATGAAAGTGATTTAAAAATACCCCAAATAGTGTTGTTCTCTGACGTAATAAAAATTCATTACTTATTTGGGCTTAAGTTGATATTATGGTCATTTATTTTATAGCATTCCAGCTATGTAAAATGGCTCTATGCTTTCCTTTTCCTTTTTCACCATTTTGTGCTTGATATCCTATTGTATATCAATTGCTATTAATGGGTGCATTCACTATGTTGAGGTTACTTACCACTCTGTCTAATTGTTCCATGGGGCTAGTGTATTGGGGAGCCATAAAGCCTCTATCTTTCTACATGCTTAAGAATGCCAACAATGTGTATCTTTCTTACCGTTGTGGGAATTTTGTACGTAAAGCACTATGTACATGTATCATACATTAACACTGAAATTTGGAGGCACTGGTAGAGCAAATCTCCAAGAAGTGAAGGCTAATTGACCTCCCAAATTCCAAAAAAAGCCAGAAATAATACTTATAGTATTTGTACATGAGGAAATTAAAGTTTCAAAATTTAGGATTTTGATTTTCTTTGTATTGTGAGAATAATATATGTGATTTTTCCCTCATTTAGGAAAAAAATAGGGCATCACAATGTTTAGTTGAACATTAATCAATTAATCATTACACCATTCTGCAACCACATCAAATTGCTCCAAATAAATGAAATCCTTCCCATTAAGTTTCAGGTATTAATGACAAATGGGTTTATCAAGAAATACACTAAAACTAAAGAGAGTTAGAGAGTGAGTTAAAAAACAACAGTAACATAAACTAATTCAATACATGTGAGAACATAATTTTTTACATAAAATTTAACCTAATAACTTTCTAACCATGATATCTCATACCCCTCAATTTTCCATAACATAAAAGTGGTTCAAGCCTCACCTAAGCTGATTGAGCGCATTAGAGAAGGGATGAGCAAGACGGACTAAGGTTTATATTCTTGCAACTATTGGTTGTATTTTGAAATTTGATGTAAATATGCTACTTAAAATACCGTGGAGAATACAAATAATCACCGTTGAGTATTTCCCAGTGAGTTCTTGATGGCCAACACCTAAGGATGGCGGAAGAGTCTAGGTATCAAGAGACCGGTACGATGAAGAGAGGAACAAAAGGGAAAGATAGAAACCTAAAATTTGATGGTGCGGAGAGCGGAAATTGAAAGGTACGGAAAAGGGTTTGAGCGATGGTGGTGATTGTTATGCTTTGGTGCTTGTTAGAGAGACAAGAGAAGAGAGGGCTAGAGAGAATGGGGAAAAGAAAAAAAATGGGGAACAAAGGCTTTAAGATGGAAGGAAAAAAGAAAAGAAGAAGAAGAGGAACTAGGGCTTCAAGTTTATCGATTTCACTTAGAAAATGTGTTCCAATATCTCTATCGCCTATTTTATTGGGCGATGGATTAACATGTAGCACTTATTATTTGGTCTAGGCACCAGCCTTATATAAGTCTTTCATTTAATATCGAAACTAGCCCTTAATAACGAGATTCTTTTATTTGACAACAAAACTAGCCCTTAATTTGGAGTTTCTACCTTGATTATCTAATGGACAAATAAAGGAAAGGAAAGACTTTGTGCACACCAAGACTCTTATTGCTTCTAAATATATAGCAAAACTAGGGCGAGCCCATTTGAGTTACTTGGGCCTGCCAAAAATTATGGCTACAACGTTTAGTTGAACATTAATCAGTCAGTCATTACAACATTTAGTAACCACATCAAATTGCTCCAAATAGACAAAATTCTTCCCATTAAGTTTTATGTATCAATGACAAATGGTTTAATCAAGAAACACATTAAAACTAAAGAGAGTTAAAGAGTAGGTGAAGAAAACAACACTAATATAAACTAATTCAAATCATGGGAAAACGTAAAATTTCTACATAAAAGCTAACCTAATAACTTTTTAACCATGTTATCTCATACCCCCTCACTTTTTCATAACATAAAAGTAGTTCATGTCTCACCTAAGCTGATTGAGTGCATCAAAGTATCCATGAGCAAGACGGACTAAGGTTTAGATTCCAACAACTACTAGTTGTCATGTTGAATTCCAGTATAAATATGCTACTTCAAAGACTATAGAGAGTAGAAAAAATCACCATTGAGTATTTCTCAGTGTGTTGCTGATGGCCAGAACCTGAGGATGGTGGAAGAATCTAAGTATGTCGATCATGGTCCCCACGAGACTGGTACGATGAAGAGAAGAATAAAAGGGAAAGATGGAAACACTGGAAAATGTTGGTGCAGAGAGAGGAAATAGAGAGGTTATGAGCACAAAAACGGGTTTGAGCAAGGGTGGTGGTTGTTGTACCTTAGTGCTCGCTAGAGAGAATAGGACGAGTGAAGGGTAGAGAGAATAGGATAAAGAAAAAGAATGGGGAACAAAGGTTTTAAGATGGAAAAAAAAAAGAAGAAAAGAAAAAAAAGAAAGAGGAACTGCAGCTTCAAGTTTCTTGCTTTCCTTTGAAAATGCATTCTAATATCATTACCACCCATTTTATTGGACCGTAGATTAATGTGTAGCACATATTGTGTGGTCCAAGCGTCAGCCTTATATAAATCTTTCATTTGACATTGAAACTGACCTTTGATAATGACATTCTTTTATTTGACATCGAAACCGGCCCTTAATTTGGAGTTTGAACCTTGATTATCTCATGAACAAACAAAGGAAAGCAAATACTTCGTATGCACTAAGATGCTTGTTGCTTCTATATATTTACCAAATATCGGACGAGCCCGCTTGAGTAACTCAAGCCCCCTAAAAACTAGGGCATCACAACATTTAGCTTAATGTTAATTAATCAGTCACTACACCAATCTGTAACCACATCAAATTGCTCCAATTAAACAAAATTCTTCCCATTAAGTTTCAGGTATTAATGACAAATGGTTTAATCAAGAAACATACTAAAACTAAAGAGAGAGTGAGTGAAGAAAATAACAATAGTATAAACGACTTCGAATCCTGAGAGAATGTAAAATTTCTATATAAAATCTAACCCAATAACTTTCTAATCATGATATCTCATACCCCTCACTTTTTCATAACATAAAAGTAGTTCAAGCCTCACTTAAGCTGATTGAGTCCATCATAGAATGCATGAGCAAGACGGCCTAGATTCCGACTACTACTGGTTTTAATTTTGAAATCCGGAATAAATGTGATATTCAAAGACTGTGGTGAGTAGAAAAAATCACCATTGAGTATTTCTCAATGAGTTTCTGATGGCCAGAACCTAATGATGGTAGAAGAGTCTAGGTATGATGATCTTTGTCCCCCAGAGACTGGTACGAGAGGAACAAAAGGGAAATATGTAACCCTAGAAAATGTTGGTGCAGTGGGCAGAAATAGAGAGGTTTTGAGCACGGAAAAGGGTTTGAGAGAGGGTGATGGTTGTTGTGCTTCAGTGCTCGTTTGAGAGAACAACAAGAGAGAGGGGTAGAGAGAATGGGGTAAAGAAAAAGAATGGGGAACAATGGCTTCAAGAGGGAAAAAAAAAGAAAAAAGAAAGAGGACATGCAATTTCAAGTTTCCCAGTTTCCTTAGAAAATGCATTCCAATATCTCTACCACCCGTTTTATTGGATGGTGGATTAACATGTAGCACTTATTATGTGGTCTAGGCATCGGCCTTATATAAATCTTTCATTTGACATTGAAACTGATCCTTAATAATGTGATTCTTTTATTTGACATCAAAATTGGCCCTTAATTTGGAGTTTCTATCTTGTTTATTTCTTAGACAAAAAATGGATAAGAAGAACTTTATATGCACCAAGACGCTTGTTGCTACTTTATATTTACCAAAACTCAGGCGGGCCCTTGCTGGCCCATTTGAGTAACTCAAGCCCGCCAAAAACTAGGGTATCACAATGTTTAGTTGAACATTAAGCAATTAGTTATTACACCATTCTGTAACCACATCAAAGTACTCCAAATAAACAAATTCATCTGATTAAGTTTCACGTACTAATGACAAATGGTTTAATCAAGAAACAAACCAAAACTAAAGGGAGTTAGAGAGTGGGTGAAGAAAATAGTAATAATATAAACTAATTCAAATATTGGGAGAACGTAAAATTTCTACGTAAATCTAACCTAAGGACTTTCTAACCATGATATCTCATACCCCTCCCTTTTCCCTAACATAAAAGTAGTTCAAGCCTCACCTAAGCAGATTGAGCGCATTACACAATGGATAAACAAGACGGGCTAGGGTTTAGATTTCGGCAACTACTGGTTGTAAATTTGAAATCCCGTGTAAATATGTTACTTCAAAGACCGTGGCGAGTAGAAAAAATCACCGTTGAGTATTTCTTAGTGAGTTCCTAATAGCCAGAACTTGAGGATGGCGGAAGAGTCTAGGTATGTCGATCTTGGTCCCCAAGAGACTAGTACGATGAAGAGAGGAACAAAAGGGGAAGATGGATCCCTAGGAAATGTTGATATAGTGAGCAGAAACGACAGAGTTATGAGCACGGAAAAGGGTTTGAACGAAGGTGGTGGTTGTTGTGCTTAAGTGCTCGTTAGAGAGAATAGGAGGAGAGATGGGTTGAGAGAATGGGGTACATAGGCTTCAAGATGGAAAAAAAGAAAGGAAAGAAAGAAAAAAAAAGAAAAAAAAAAAAGGGGAACTATTTTTCCAAGTTTCTTCGTTTCCTTTGAAAATGCATTCCAATATCTCCACCGACCATTTTATTGGAAGGTGGATTAATATGTAGCACTTATTGTGTGGTCCTAGTGTTAGCCTTATATAAATATTTCATTTGACTTCGAAACTGGCACTTAATAACAAGATTCTTTTATCTGACATCGAAACTAACCCTTAATTTGGAGTTTCTACCTTGATTATCTCATGGATAAAGAAACGAAAGGAAAGACTTTATATGCACCAAGATGCTAGCTACTTCTATATATTTACCAAAACTCGGGCAAGCCCATTTGAGTAACTCAAGCCCGCCAAAAACTAGGGCATCACAATGTTTAGATGAGCATTAATCAATCAATTATTACACCATTCTGTAACCATATCAAATTGCTCCAAATAAACATAATTCTTCCCATTAAGTTTCAAGTATTAACGACAACTAGTATAATCAATAAATACACTAAAACTAAAAAGAGAGTTAGATAGTGGGTGAAGAAAATAACAATAATATAAACTTCTTTGAATCATGAGACAACGTAAATTTTCTACATAAAACCCAACCCAATAACTTTCTAACTATGATATTTCATACCCATCACTTTTCCATTGCATAAAAGTAGTTCAAGCCTCACCTAAATTGATTGAGCGCATCAGATAATGGATGAGGAAGATCGGCTAGGGTTTAGATTCATGCAACTACTTGTTGTAATTTTGAAATCCAGTGTAAATATGCTACTTAAAAGACCGTGACGAGTAGAAAAATCACCTTTGAGTATTTTTTAGTGAGTTCCTGATGGTCAGAACCTGAGGATGGCGGAAGAGTCTAGGTATGTCGATCTTGGTCCTCAAGAGGTTGGTACGATGAAGAGAGGAATAAAAAGGAAAGATGAAAACCCTAGAAAATGTTTGTGCAGAGACCGAAAATGGTGGGGTTATGAATATGGAAAACGGTTTGAGTGAGGGTGGTGGTTGTGCTTCAGTGTTCATTGGAGAGAACAGTTGAAGAGAGAGGTAGAGAGAATTGGATAAAGAAAAAGAATGGGGAACATAGGCTTTAAGATGAAAAAAGAAAAGAAAAAAGAAAGATGAACTGCAGCTTCAAGTTTCTTGTGTTTGTTTGAAAATACATTCTAGTATCTCCACCGGCCATTTTATTAAATAGTGGATTAACGTGTAGCACTTATTGTGTGGTCCAGGCACTAGCCTTATATAAATATTTCATTTGACATAGAAACTGGCCCTTAATAATGACAATCTTTTATTTGACACCGAAACTGGCCCTTAATTTGGAGTTTCTAGCATGATGATATCGTAGACACTTGCTACTTCTATATATTTACCAAAACTCGGGTGTGTCCGTTTGAGTAACTCGGGCCTGCAAAAACTAGGGCATTACAATGTTTAGCTTAACATTAATCAATCAGTCATTACACCATTTTGCAACCACATCAAATTGCTCTAAATAAACAAAATTCTTCCCATTAAGTTTAAGGTATTAATGCCAAATGGTTTAGTCTAGAAACTCACTAAAACTAAAGAGAGTTAGAGAGTGTGTGAAGAAAACAACAATAATATAAACTAATTCAAATCATGGGAGATCGTAAAATTTCTAAATAAAATCTCGCCTAAGCTTTCTAACCATGATATCTCATACCCCTCACTTTTTCATAGCATAAAGTAGTTCAAGCATTACCTAAGCTGATTGAGCATATCAAATAATGGATGAGGAAGATGGGCTAGGGTTTAGATTCTGGCAACTACGAATTGTAATTTTGAAATCCGGCGTAAATATGCTACTTCAAAGACCGTGGTGAGAAGAAAGAATCACCGTTGAGTACTTCTCAGTGTGCTCCTGATGGCCAGAACTTGAGGACGGCAAAAAAGTCTAGATTTGTCGATCTTGGCCCCCAAGAAACTGGTACGATGAAGAGAGAAACAAAAAGGAAAGATAGAAACCCTAGAAAATACTGGTGCAGAGAGCGGAGATGGAGGAGTTATGAGCACATAAAAGGTTTTGAGCGAGGGTGCTGCTTATTGTGCTTTAGTGCTTGATAGAGAGAACAAGAGGAGAGAGTGTTAGAGAGAACAAGAGGAAAGAGGGGTAGAGAGATTGAGGTAAAGAAAAAGAATAGGGAACAAAGGTCCAAGATGAAAAAAAAAAGAGGAATCGCAATTTCAAGTTTCCGGTTTCCTTTGAAAATGCATTCCAATATCTCCACTGCCCTTTTTATTAGACGGTAGATGAACATGTAGCACATATTGTGTGGTCCAGGCGTCAGCCTTATATAAATATTTCATTTGATATCGAAACTGACCCTTAATAACAAGATTCTTTTATTTGACATCGAAACTAGCCCTTAATTTAGAGTTTCTACCTTGATTATCTCATGGACAAACAAAGGAAAGGAAAGAGTTCGTATGCACCAAATTTACCAAAACGTGGGAGAACTCATGTGAGTAACTCAAGCCCACCAAAACTAAGCATCACAATGTTTAGCTGAATATTAATCAATCAATCATTACACCATTATGTAATCATATCAAATTGCTCCAAATAAACAAAATTCTTCCCATTAAGTTTCAGGTATTAATGACAAGTGGTATAATAAGTGTTCGAAAAATCAAACTAGAACGATTAACTGAGTATGGGTCTAGGAGCGGTTGGAACTGGAACCGGACTAACAGGGCAGTTAGCCGTACTAATCGGTCCAATAGATTTTTTTTAATAGGTACAAAACTCCAAAAAAAAAGAAAAAAAACTTAGATTAAGTGTATACTATCTTATTACATATATTTAACTTACAAACTTTTTTGGATAATTAACAAGAACCCCCTTTCCGCAAAGCTCAAAATTTTGAAAAGCTCAAAATTTTTTGAGAAACCAGAACCCCTTTCCACATTATTCTACAACAAGTAATTAACCCAAATTTTGGGTCCCAAAACTACTAAAATTAACCCAAAATAAAAAGTAATCCAATTCATATGAAAAAAGATGCACTAATTTTTTCCATTATTACAAATACAACTGTACCATGAATTCAATAAAAAAACTAAAAAGATCGAGCAACATTATCATTACCATGCAGTCATGCACTATATAAAAAAAGAAAAAAAAGGTGAAAGGCGACGTTGCTGATTTGCTGGGCGCACAATCCTGTGGCAAACGAAACCTCCGTTGGCTGTGCTCTGCAGGATGAGGGGACTCAGCACCAACAACAACCACCCTATAACACCGACACCTCTTTTGTTTTTCGAAGATATGTGACACCAACAGCTCACGCCTTTGCTCTTCTTCACTCTTATTCGAAATCACTATGATATTCTCTGACTGAAACTGCATTTCTTTATGTACAGATGATATGAGTCCCTCGTCTTTAACCAGGTTCATCACTTTCTTTTGTTTCTCCATTCTTCATCGCCTCTCTTTCCTTCCTTTTTCATGGCAAGAGACGGTGGATTCAAAAGCCTTGACTCTCTCTCCTTGGACGACACACATGCTGGCTTTTATTTGTATCAGTTTCAGTGTACGTTTCTCACTTGTTGTTTGCTGATATATTGGTAGCTGCTCAGTCTGCTGGAGCTCTTCTAGCTTGTTGGTATCAAATGCTTTTGTGGCCAATGAAGGCAAGAAGATGATAGGCTACCCAAAAGGGGCTTCGAGGCTGAGGCTAGTAAGGGCAAGCATCTCTAGTGGTATTTTTATGCTTCCTTCTCTTTGATTATTGCTTCTCTGTTAATTCGGTGTGATATTTCCATGGGGCTAGGATTTTTCTGGATACTTTTGTGCTGGCTCGAATAATTGCTTCGTTATCAATTTTTTGATTTTGACTATTTCTTTGAAAACCGAAGGCATTGCAAAAGTGCGATATTGATATTTCGTTTTGTATATTTTTTCCTTTATTGTTTATTTTAGGATATAAGTTTCTTTTTGTCTTCAACTAGTTCTTGTGAGTTGCTTCTGTGCAAGAATACAGGCTGGGTTGGGTGCCCATTAAAATTATTTATTTTTCTGTGGCATGCATTCCATGAAAATAGAAGAATTGTTACTTTAGAACAGTAATTTGGACAATGAATGAAAAAACAGCCGCCTTGCGGCCTAGGCTGTTTTTTTTCAAAAACTCCTAATCATGGACTGGTGTCCTGCTTAAGGCAGGTCCTTGAAGGCGCCCGCATTGCCCAATGCTGCAAAAAAAAAACTCAGGTAATGGATAAATTGTCATTTTACCCCGTAAAGGATTTTGGGGGCCATTTTTTGCTTATAAAAATTTGTTAGTAAAGTTTAGAGTGAGAAATGTTTTGAGAAAAACATGATTTTGAAGATTTGTAGTGAGGTCGAAATTTTTTTCGACCTCCTTGAATGGTCACGCAATTAATGGATATTCATCTCCAATCTTTTTGAGGCTTTTAATGGTTGTAAAAGAGGAGATTTGGGAATCAAAACATTTGGGTATGACCTGATATCGATTCCACTTCAAGAAGGTTGTTATATTTCAATATTTTTTATTAGGTTATGTATTTATTTTTTTCACAATGTCTTTTGATGTTATTCTTTGCTATTCGATTTTTTTTTTTTTTGTGATACTGTATGATATATATTTGATAATTTATTGACTATTTACATCATTATTTTCCCATTTTAATATGTAGTTTGGGTCTTTGGGGAAACAATTCAATAAAAAAGTCCATTGGCACCAAATCGATTTTTTTTTTTGAAACGTTAACATTGTATTACTGAGACAGTAATGGTTACAAAAATGAGAAGACCAAGAGCCCCCACGGGGTAGCTCTTCGTAAAAAATACGTCAATGAGCCATATACAAAAGGGCGCGTATAAAACTCTCCCGTTTACAATGATTTACAGTGTCTTTCCAAAAAATTAAACCAAAAACCAAGGAAGACGCTTTTGAAGCTACGAAGTGTGCCTGTGGTCCGTGACAAAAAAGGAGTGGGACCTGGCGTTTTCTTCCTCTTGGATTCGAGCTCCCTCCTTCGCCATGAGATTTGCGAACACGTTGGACGTCCTCTAGATATGCCTCCAGGAGACGTCCATATCCTTGCAAATGTGAAAGATTTCATCAAAAATAGTGGTGATTGCCAAGGGGGAGGGATCTTCCCACTTGCCCAAGAGATAGTATTTTGGGAGTCTCCTTCCACAATGAGGCACGATCCCCAAGAAAGGTTGAACTTTTTCAGCCATAGTAGCAAAGCCATAGCCTCTGCGAATTGGGAGTCACCATTACCGAGGCGTTCAGAGTACATTAAGAGCACTTTCTGGTGGTGGTCTCTAAAAACTCCTCCAGCATCAGCCGGGCCAGGATTCCCAATCGAACAATCGTCAAAGTTTAACTTAATGCTGCTAGCAGGTGGAGGTTGCCAGTTGTTATGTCTAATAGCCTTTCTAGGTTGGTGGTAAAGAATATTTTCCCATTGACTATGGAAGAGGTTCCTTGGAAGGCCCATGAATGTCCGGTGATTAGAAGCCCAAAATGAGGCCAAGGTAGAGACCCTATGAAAGAGAGCTGGGGTTTGTAGTTTGATGCCTTGAAAGATTCTGTTATCCCTTGCAACCAATAAGATCCATATGGTAGCAGCTACAGTAGCTTTCCACAGAGTTTTTCCAGCTTTTGGCCATTAAGTCCAGGTCGTAAGAAATAAGGGCTTTGATCGAGGATGGCGTGACCCATTGGATACCAAACAGCTGTACTACCATACTCCATTAATCGTGCAACATTGCAAAGAAGGAAAAGATGAGGGTTAGATTTCTCCTCAGAAAGACATAAAGCACATCTATTGGGGATGGGGATCCCCCTTTTTTGGAGTTGGTCCACCATGAGAGCTTTGTTGGATGCAGCAATTCAGTTAAAGGTTTGCACCTTGGGTGGTGCAATGGTCGCTCAGACTTTTGCCAGGGCTGATGGAGGGTTGGTAGGAAGGGTAGGGGCCTGAGAGAGGCTCTTATAGAAAGAGGCAACCATGAAGAGGCTAGTAGGAGTTAGCGTCCACATCAGAGAATCAGTCCCATTTAAGGGAATGAAAGTTGAGTATAGCGCTGCCGAGAGAGTTGGGAAATGTAAGGCTTCCTCATCAGTGAGGTGCCTTCGAAATGAAGGGTTCCAATTTCTTCAGCCTTCTATTAGCACCATTTCGTCAGCTACAATGGAGTGTTTGTTTGTGGCGAGCAAGAATAGGGTTGGGAAAGCTTGGCTCAGAGGGGTATGACCCAGCCAAAGATCAGACCCGCTGAAGACGTACCCATCTTTTGAACTGTGTGATAGAGGTAAGGATAGATTTCCAGGCTCCTGACGCTTTCGGCCACTGTCTATTATCTGGCAACCATACTCCTTCCAGGATTCTATATTTACTTCGAAGGATTCTAGTCCAAAAAGAGTCAAGCTGAGTAGCTAGGCGCCACCATCATTTTCCGAGTAAGGCCGAATTGTGTTTCCTAAGGGTCCAAATCCCTAGACCTCCAAGTTTTTTAGGTAGGCATATGTTTCCCACGCGACCAGGTGGAATTTGGTCTTCTTTGCATGCCCTTACCACAAAAAGTTCCGCATGAGCTGTTCTAGGCGATTGGTCACCTGAGTAGGCATGTGAAAGAGAGACATTTGGTACACCGGGGAGTTTATTTGCCTCAAATCGATTGAATATTGTTTTTTATCTTTTCTTTTATATTTTTTTAATGTTGCTTTTGATTTTTAGCTATTTAATTCATATTCAAAAGTCTAAATGTTTATATTTGATCTGTACTTTTGACTTCTGCGTTTTGAACAATATATTACATACAAAACTTACTTGTTAAATAAAAAAAAGTCATTTCTATATACAATGAAATGGGAGGGAGATGTGGGGGGGCCAAAAATCCGCAAGGATTTGCACTTCCCAAAAAGCAGGTCACCTTTGTCTCTGGTCACCGGCCTAGGCAGCCACATCCGTGTTTTTAAACATTGAATTTGGAAAATAAATAAGTTGAGGTTATGATAATTGAAACGTAAAGAGAAAAGAAATACATTTAAAGTCTTGGGAACATGGATTATTTTTCACTAGTTAAAACTTAAAACTATTTGTATTCTTTTTATATTCTGGAAGTGCTATGTGGAAATGTCAAAACCGTGGCCTTCTTTGTAGAATGAATACACTACTCAAAAAACGAAAATAAGAGGAGCATTTCAATGATCTTTAACTAGGAAAATGTTGGTTTCTAGGTTCTCGGAGGCTTGGAAAAACTCTTCATTTTGGGCTCCATACTGGTGAACCATTCTCAAAACATACCATGGAATGTGAGTGTGTTTTAAGTATGCAAACAAATTAAAAGCATCCAGAAAACCCCCAATGTTTCTCTATTCCAAACCTCGTGGGACTAAGTAATTCTCCTACTTATAAAGCCATGGAGAGACTTGTCTCTAGGCAATGTGGGAGCAAAACTTTCATGTAAGTAACACTTTGCCTTGAGATTGAAAATTGCCTTTACAAAATATCATATGTTGTTCTGGAACGACCTTTTCAAAAACTAACAGAAAACAGATATAGAGTTTTCTAAAGTATCTAAAGTGTATAGAACTAAAATCCAGAAATTTAATGAATTTGATAGGATAGAGATGATTTGTTATCTGTAAAGAGAACTGGGAAGAACAATAAAACGAGATACAATATTTGAGATAATTCTAAAAGAGCATGTGATAATTTTAATAGTTTCGGCTAAATGTCTATTGTTATTTGGTAGTTACTCTAGAAACTGGATAAGATGGCTGAATTGCATACCTACATCGATTTCTGAAAGCCTCACTACTCTAAACAGAAATAACTTGGTGATTCATCTGGTTATGATCCTCAACACTTTCAAGACTTAAAATATGCTGAATTTATTTAATGCGTTTGATTTGTTCTACTAATTATGGCTTGTCAATGTTTCTTGGTGTGTTTTTATTCGTTCGACAACCTCAAATGCCGCTATCTGGAGTGCTTTTTGGTATCACCTGAAAAGGAATCATATAAATGCGGTGGAACAAATTCTATTCATCTCACAGGTTCTTTGAGCTCTATCCACATTAGTGTCTAGGAACCCTGTTCATCTCCGTCAACACCTTTGTGACCGAAAAGACACCCATGCTTCTGCCAGTATGATTCAACAAGATTCCCCTGCTCCACCCAATTTTTGTTCGAGTATTTGCACTTATGTTCTCCTGTTGATTCTTATGCTCAATCATGCAGTTGGGAATGTTCTCTAACATACTTCTCCTTCCCTTAGTACTCATATCAATTATTTTGTTTGCAAAGAGTGTTGATCATGTGCATGTGCCTTAACATTGATTTTTATTTTTGCTACCTGAAAATGAAGAGTTATGCTTCTCATAACCTCAAGACTCCCAACTTGTAAACGTAGATTAAGATGTAATGAAAGTTTCGGACACTATACAACTTGCTTTGTCTGTTCTCCTAGACACCTTTGAAGATCTCAAGTCAGTTGTGCCATTTAAGTAAGTTTGTTGTCTCAGGAGTTATGAGAGTTAAGATGGTTAGGAAGGAGAGGGATGCCATCAATTGGTGTAGGTTCAGATCCTTAACCATCAAGTTGACACTTGCACTGGATAGTTATCTGAGGAGATATTGTAAGCTTATTTTAACTCAATCTGTAGGACAAATATACTTCTGGATCAGATGCATATCCATGAAAAGCATGCATAGGAATGCTAGTATGTAACTCCATCTCAAAAGAAGGTGGAAAAACAACGCAGGCTGAACCAAAGGCTTGCAGATCAGCAGAATCGAGATTGCTTAAACATTGAATGTTAGAATTTTGATAAAATTGGTGTAATGGTCTGGGTAGGCGTATTATTGTGAGAATTATTTCATGCCAAAAAATTGAAGGAACTTTTGAATAGAAGAAGGGCATTGTTGTTTTCTATTTTTTGGGTAAGTAGGTCATGAGTTTTTCTGAGATAATAATTATTGTTGATAGTAGACGTTGAAATTCTTGGTGAAATGGGATGCTAGTCACATCAAGATGTCTGGAGCTAGAGAAAACTTAATCTAGTTTGATGGGGACAAATTGCTGAAGAATACCTGGAAAAGCCATGGTAGAAATATAGGTAAGGGATTTTAGAAGGGTTTATGTTTCCAAAGAAATCAAGGTTAAGCGAAAGAAGGAGAAGAAAGGAAGGAGAGAGAGGGAGGGAGGGAGGGAGGGAGGAAGCGAGAAGGATGGTGACAGTTTTCACATTTTTCTCGCATTTTCCATTTGGTGCGTTCTTTTTCATGCTTTTCTTTAAATTTTCTTTGCACTTTTTTTTGTAAAGGAGAAATAAAAAGGGACCATGTTAGGTGATTGGCGAAGATGGCGTGCGATTTGGTTGGATGGGATAGTGGGAGTTGGAGCATTGGTCATATAGAATTTTTACAATGTAGTTACTTGAATTGTGTACGAAGGTCGTGATTCTGGTTCGGAATCGCGATTCTGCATTTTCCAAGATGAATCGCTATCTCGAAAGATAGGTATCATGATTCCAAATTTCTTGATTCTCGTTCCAAATTGTTTTTTATGAATTCCTATTCCTGGAAGTTGGTAATCCAGATTCCATCTCACAAAATTTGTGATTCATAGGTGCTCAAGATTGGGTTTCAATGTACACAAGATTGGGTTTCAATGTATGTGAGAGAAAGATAATATGAGAGGCTTCATGGCTCGTCGTAGTCCCATCCCTCCTCTGAGATGCTGGAACGACATCTACAATCGTTACCCCATAATCCTTCCACCACCACCTAAATCTGCGGCCACTTCACCACCCCCATGTCCTCACAGGGCTTCTTACTCTCAGGTTTTAGCCTCCACCAAGTCGACCACCATCATTTCTTCTAACCCCGCTCCACCACCATAAAGTACACCTCATCCTGCTGAACAGTCCCCCTTCCTCTCTTTTTGCATCTCCATCCCACATGAGGAGATTGTGAAAAACAAGTCTAAGCTTCTCTCGTCCTTGATTGGAACCTTCCAACCTAGTCGCCATAATATTAGAGGGATTGAAAAAGGCGCTCAAAATCATTGGGGGGAACCAAACCTTATCTGCAAAGGCCTTGCAAGTGGCGATATCCTCTTTAGCTTCCCCTCTTCGAAAAGCGCCCAACTCGCTTTACAGGAAACCAAAACTCTCACCTTCCATGGAGCTCAGTGCCACCTCCGGTCCTGGTCCCCCAAACTGGGATCTATTATGAAGCAAAGGGTATGGCTAACCTTTAACCATATCCCACTCCAAGCGTGGTCTCTTGAAACTTCCGACATCTTGCGGTAGCATGTGGGTCTCTCATCTCAATTCATTGGATTTCGATTGAAACCCTCCCACTACGTTCTATACAAGTGCTGGTGGAAGTTTTGGACTCCAAACACATTCCCCAAGCTTTATGGATGGAAGTTGAGGACCTTTACTTTCCAGTGTCGATCTCCTGGTCCCCGGCTTCCCCTCCTTCTCCCCATTTCCTCCACTATGAAGACCCTGCTAAATCACTGGATGCTTGCTCTGATCCTTGGACCTTGATTTATAAGAAAGCTCGTCTGCGTAGGAGATGCCGCCTACCTCCAGATCTGGCCGTTGGTAAAGTACGCCACCACAGCCCCCAGCTCCCTCTACCTTCGGCACCGCTGCTTACTCTTGACCCGACCCATAGTGAGCCTGCCTTCCTTGGCCCACCTGCTGATGGTTCACCTACCTTCTGTCGTCGAACCGGAAAGGAGGCCAACTGTGCTTCACCACCCTTCTCTCTGTCTTCGGGCCTCATTAACGACCCGGGCCCGTCTTTCTCGAAATCCCCCCCTTATTTCAAACACCTTCCTGTCCTCCTCCTCAGCTTGACACGTGCCCCACCAACCCGTCCTCCTCTGTACCCCTGCCGCTCCCCTCTGCTTCCCAGGGCCAAGTGTCATCTGAGGTTTCCACGCGTCCACCAACCCCCCATGATGACACTGCGACAGCGCCGTCCTCCACAGCCCTCCTGCCCCCCTCGCCGCTTACATCCTTCAACGGTCACCTCTTGTCCATCTGTCGTAGGCTCTGCCTCCCTCGGCTGCGGCCTCTCTCCAGGTGTCACCCGCCCTAACCGCCATAGGCCATGTGTCACCTGCATCGCCACTACCTTCTCCCCCCTCTGGTGATGTGGCCACATCACCCCTCCTTTTTACCCCTACCTCCCTGTCGTTCGTTCCACCTAACCCCACGGACGTGTCACGCCATGTTTTCACTCCCCCAGAACTCAAAGAACCCCGCCGTCTTGATCACCGACACTCGTCGGTCGCGCAGCCTTCCCCTCTCTATCTATCATCAGCGCCGTCTTCAGCTTCCCCCTCCTTAGCCGACGTGGCCACATCCCCCTCTCCCTCTACTTTCGCACCCCCGTCCTCCGTCCCACCACATCCCTTTGAAGGGTCGTGTCCTGATCTTTCCTCCTCAGATAGGGGACACCAGCTTTTTAACCCCTCTCCCATTAGGTTCGCCAGCCTTTCCATCTTCCTCCTCTCTGGTGCCTCTCCCTTCTAACCCACTCCTTTCTCTTACCTATCATCCCTTCTGCCTCACGGATATCCTCACACTTTTACTTAGTCCAGAGGAGTCCTCCAACCTTCGTCATTTCCTCACTATGGACAGGAACCTCCTCCCCCAAGGCATTGTGACTACCCAAACCTGGGAGCATTATCCCCCGGAGCTTGACTCAATCTCTTTCATGCTGAGCATTTATCTCTCCTATGCCCCACACCTGGTTCAAATCACCAGTTTAATACGCTCCATTTTACTTGGCCTCCCTCTCACCCTGTTCAATATGCTACTCTCTCCTTTGTTCAGACACATCAATTCCTAACCTATTTTCCCTCATCCCTTTCGTCCCCTCCCTTGCCTCAGTACCCTACCTCGATTAACGCACAAGCCCTCTTCTCGTCCTACTCCCCTTCCCTCACACTTATGCAGCCCACTTCTTCTTTGGTTCAGCCCTTTATCGCCCAACCATCTTCCCACCCTTCCTCCAACCCGGGTCCGCCTATCCCTATCCCTCTGCCTGGGGCTGTCTCTGAGTCCCTTCCTCCTTTGCCTTCTGAACTCCAGCCCCCCAACAATACAGAGGTGCAACTGGAATCGGTGGAAGAACCGACAGAGGGCTAAAGTCTGCCCCCCCCCGTATCCCATGAGAACACAAAGGAGCCGGATGAGGACAGAAACAACAACATCGAAGCAAAAATGAAGGAGATGTACAAAATCATGGGTTTCCATCATGATGGCCCAGAAGGACCGGCCCACAAGTTCTTAACAGTAGATGCACAAAGCAGATTAAAGGTGAGACTCAAATGACAAAGAGAATTACTTAGTCTTTTCTCTTCTATCTCTTTTCAAGAGAAGCCTCCCTGTGACTCCCCATCAGTTCTCCTAACCTCATACCCCAGGAGGTCATCTAGGCTGGCCTCTTTCTCTTCTTCCCCTCCAGACCCATGAAGATAGTCACATGGAATGTTAGGGGACTGGGACAACAACCCAAAAGGAACGCTGTCAAAGGTTTAGTTCTCAAACACTCGCCCATTGTCCTAGCCCTTATCGAAACCAAACAACCAGAGCCTACCCTTCAGCTCATCCGTCAAATTTGGGGCAAAAGACATACTCAATGGGTATCACTACCAGCGAATGGGGCTTCTGGAGGTATCTGGGTAGTTTGGATTTCCATGGACCATTCTCTCATTTCTTCACATATAGGGGTTTTCTCTGTGACCATTCTTTTATCTAGTGTCCCTGATGGTATTCCCTGGAAACTCAAGGCCATTTATGGGCCAAACTCTGCCTCACTCAAACACAGTTGGTGGTCTGAACTGGATTACGTTGCAGCTCTTCTACAACCTATTTCGTGCTTGGGAGGAGACTTCAACGTTACCAGATGGTCTTATGAGAGAAACTCCCTTACCCCCATCTCTCAGGACATGAGGGACTTCGCTGATTTCATTAGCAGGAATGAACTCATCGATATTCTTCTTCAAGGCAATCACTTCACTTGGTCAAATCATGCCCTTCCCTCTCAAAACTTGATCGCTTCCTGTTCTCCACAAATTGGGAGGAACAATTCCCAGGGTCCCATGCTTTGGTCTTACCCAAACCTATCTCTGACCATTGTCCCATTTTCCTGGACACCAACATAGTGAGAAGAGGGTCCAAACCTTTCAGGTTTGAACTAGCGTGGCTAGAAGAGGCGTCTCTTACTACTATGATACCAACTTGGTGGGATTCCTTATCATCCCATGTTAGGGGTAGAGCAGGCTATATACTCCAGACTAAAATCCAGCTTCTCAAAGCTTCTATCAAAATTGGAGCAAAGCTGTACCTGGAAACTATTCTCAAATCAAATCCAACCTCTTGGATACCATCCAAGGACTAGCCAACCTTGAAGAATCCAGACCTTTGGACACCTCCGAAATTAACCTCAGAACCTAGTCCAAACTGGATTACCTGTCCACTCTTAAAAAAGAGGAGATCTATTGGTTCCAGAGATCTAGGATAAAGTGGTTAAAAGTGGGCGACCAAAACACAACCTTTTTCCATTGTACAGCCAACTACCGTAGAAGGGACAACACTATTGCAGTGCTTAAAGTCAATAACAGCTACCTCGCCCAACCAGCACTAATAGAGCAAGCTATTATAGAGTTCTTTCAAACTCTATACACTGCCCAGGCTGGCCCACGACCTTTAATTGCTGATCTTGATTTCCTGGTCCTCCCTGACGATTTAGCTACTTGGCTAGAGCAACCCTTCTCTGAAGATGAAATTGTACAAGCAATTAATGCCCTAGCCAAAAGACAAAGCTCCTGGTCCAGACGGTTTCCCGATTGCACCCTCCAAATTTATCTGGAGCACCTTTCATCTTGACTTCGTGAACTTCTTTGAGGAATTCTTCCAAAGGGGAGTCATCCACAAAGCAATCAATGCCACCTTCATAGCCCTTGTTCCAAAAATTGAAGGGGCACAGGACACCAAGGATTTTTGACCAATTAGCCTTATGAACTTGACTTACAAAATATTGGCTAAGGTCCTCGCGTCTAGACTTCAAAAGGTCCTCCCTTCTGTGATCTCTCCATCTCAATCAGTCTTCATCCAAGATAGACAGATCTTAGATGGAGTCTTAGTGGCTAATGAGTGTATTCACACTAGACACTTGGCTAAGAAACCTGGCTTAATTTTCAAAATAGACTGTAAGAAAGCCTATGACCACGTAGACTGGTCCATCTTGGAAGAGTCCATGGTTAGAATGGGGTTCAGGGTACGATGGAGGAGTTGGATGAGAGAATGTTATTCTCATCCCCATTTTTCCATTATCATCAATGGGACATCAAAAGGCTTCTTCCCAGCCTCGAGGGGACTCCGACAAGGGGATCCCCTTTCCCCCTTCCTTTTTGCCATCGCAGTGGAAGTTTTCTTCAGATCCTTATCCCGTCTCTATCAATGTGGCCTTCTTTCCGGCTTCAAAAGTAGTAATCAGGGCCCAACAATGTCTCATCTGCAATACGCAGACGATACCTTGGTCTTCCCTGACGCTACACCAAATGAAGTCGACAACCTCAAACTTTTCGTCATGTGTTTTTAGAAAGCAACATGCTTCAAAGTAAACATGGAGAAATCTAAAATGATGGGAGTAGCCATGACAAATGCAGAGGTAAGAGCCCTCATCCCAGATTGGGAATGTAAAGTGGAAGACCTTCCACTAACATATCTAGGCCTTCCTTTGGGATTAGGGAAACCAAAATAGAGGCTCTGGTCTCCGGTTTTAGATAAAGTTGAGAGACGCCTCACTAGTTGAAAAGGTCGATACCTTTCCCCAACAGGAACAGTTACCCTGATTAAAGCCACCTTGGCAAATACCTCGGTCTACTTCATGTCCCTATACCAAATGCCTGCACAAGTGGCCAACCGCATAGAATAACTTATGCGGAATTTCCTATGGTCTGTACAGGCAGAGAAGACTAAATTCCATCTTGTAGCTTGGGAAAACATCTGGGGGCTTAAGAATCCAGACCCTAAGAAAACAGAACACAGCTCTCCTAGGAAAATGGTGGTAGCGCCTAGCTTCTCAACTTGAGTCTCTCTGGGCTCAAGTGCTACGTCGCAAATACAAAATTCAGGACGGAACATGGATACCAGAGAGGCTCCACAGACACAGAGCGTCAGGGGCTTGGAAATCCTTAGCCTCCTCTTTGTCACAGTTCAGAAGACACATAAGATTCCATCCTAGAGAGGGACATAGGGTAAACTGTTGGACATATTTTATGGGTTGGAAACTCTCCGCTGTACCAAGCATTCCCAACCCTTTACTCACTTGCATCCAACAAAAACTTCACTATCGCCGAGGAAGTGCCTCTTTCAGGCGGATGGAGAGTTTGGAATCCTTCTTTTTGAAGAAACCTCTCAGACGAGGAAACCCACCTATTCCAATTGCTTTTGACGGCTCTCTCCGCGCGTCTCTTCCCAACAAATGGGAATGATACTATAGTTTGGAGCCTCTCCCCTTCAGGCCTCTTCATAGTAGCTTCCTTTTATAAAAGCCTCACCCTACCCCCCACCTTTCCTCTCAACCCCACCTCAATCCTGTCAAAACTCTTGTCAACCATTGCCCCACCTAAGATTCAGTTTTTCAATTGGATAGCCTGTTCCCAAAGAGCACTCACGGTGGACCAATTACAAAAAAGAGGGATTTCAATCCCTAATAGATGCTCTCTGTGTATTTGTGAGGAGGAAACCAACTCACACCTCTTTATTCATTGCGAATTTACCCATAAGCTGTGGAGTCTTGTGCTACAACTCTTGGCATCCAATGGGTCACACCACCCACAGTCAGAGCCCTTATATCTTACAATATGGAAGCTCAGTGGCCTTTGGCCAGTAAAACCTTATGGAAGACCATGGTGGCCGCCACCATATGGACAATATAGATAGAAAAGAATAACAGAATTTTCAATGGACTTCAACTCCACCCACCAGCTCTCTTCCATAAGGCTACCTCGCTGACCTCTTTTTGGGCCGCTAACCACAAAATCTTCTCAGGATTACCGAGGAACATCTTCCTTTCTCAATGGAAAATGTCCTCCACCATAGGCCACAGAAAATATCAAGAGCTAGCAATTGGCAACCACCACCAGAGGGCGGCATCAAGCTTAATTTCGATGGCTGCTCACTTGGAAACCCAGGCCCGATAGGCACCGGGGGCGTCTTTAGAGACTACCAGCCAAATGTCCTCCTCACCTACTCCGTGTATCTCGGAATTAATGATTCCCAATATGCAGAAGCCATGTCTTTACTATTGGGCATTAAAAAATTCAACCCATCTTGGGGCACACATCTGATTGTGGAAGGAGACTCTCAAAACACTATATCTTGGGCAAGTGGCATGACCTCCCCCCCTTGGCAATTGACAACAATTTTTGATGAAGTTACTTACATATGCAGGGATATGAACGTCTTATGGAAACATACATGGAGGACTTCCAATGAACTCGCAGATCTCATGGCGAAGGAGGGAGCTAGCTTCCACATGGAAAACCAGGCCAGGTCCCACTCCTTTTTTGTTCAGGACCACAGCTGCACTACATAGCCTGCCCCTACCCCCACTCGAGCAACCAACAGCTCCTTGTCTTTTCCTGTAAAACCATTGTAAATCTTGATACATGGGCGGATCTTATAAGCCTTTTTGTACATGAACGACTGATGTATTTTTTACTGTTAGACACCCATAATTAGAGGGTATCTTTAGTTTCATCACAATTTTGTAACTATTACTGTCTTAGTAATACAATGTTAACAATTCTATAAAAAAAATGTATGTGAGACCTCAATCCCAACTTTTAGGAATAAACAAATCAACATCTTTTCTAAGCTAGATCCACAACGTCTAAAACCCGGGGTGTTCATAGATACTTCGTACAATGTTTTGATCAACATGGAGTCGAAGTTCTGATAACATGGAAAGCTAGATCCACAACGTCTAAAACCCGGGGTGTTCATAGATACTCCATACAATGTTTTGATCAACATGGAGTTGAAGTTCTAATAGCATGGAATCAATATCCAAATGCAAATTTCTAGATTTATGATAGCCATGTCTTTTGCATGTAATTGGAATCTGCAACTTTCAACTTGAGCCTTGTGGATATTAGCAGTAGGGGTGAGAATTGACCCGATTCGGATCTGAAACCCGGAATTTGGACCCTATTCGGATCCGAGTATGGACTCCAAATTTGGATCCGAAATCCGGATCTGGACCCAAAAGTCATGTCTGAATTAGAATTCGGATCGGATTCGGGTGCAGGTGGATTCGATCCGAATCTGACCCAGATCCAACCCAATTTTTTTAAAAAAGAATATTATTTTATAGATATAAGTTTTTTAAATAGTATATATGTATAATAATCCAGATCCAGATTTGATGTATACTATTCGGATCCAGATCATCGGATCCGGATATGGATCTGATGTATACTATATGGATCCGCTGGATCCGACCTGTTCTCACCCCTAATCAACGGTAAGTACCTAACTTGTTCCATCACCACCGTCATGAAATTAATGGATGATACGAAAAGGATCCATAAAAATCCTGCATCAAAACTGAGGTCAATAGACCCTAATCCGAATGCCTTCTCCTCATTTCTCTTGGTTTTCTCCAATTGCTCATTCTCTCTCACGAAATTGCAAGAGTCCCATACTCAATTGCGATGGAACTCTAGAGAGAGAAAAATTCCTTCAACCCCAATGCCTTAAGGAAAACCCACTCTCCTTGTCCTTCTCTTTCTTCTCTGCTTCATGTTGTTTTTTAGTGAGTGAGCTAAGAGACCTATATGGAGAGAAAGGAGCGAAATGATCCTACCTTATTCTATCAATATCAAAGCTAAATGATCCTACCTTATTCTTCAAATTATCATGGCTAGGTTTAATTGTGCTTACTCTGGGTACTTTTGTGATAGTATTACCTTACTAACTTCTAATTTTTAATAGGAGATGATGGGGAATCACATGAATCTTATTAAAAACTAATCCTTAGTGGTTAAGAAAATAGGACATGACAAAAGTGCAAATATAAATGCACAGCTGTCAACTATCATGATACTTAAGTAAACTGCTGTTATGCATTGCAGTTAGGATCAGTTTGGTTACTCTTAATTGGGGAGAAGAGTAAATATCTTCAGTGTAATGCACGAGAAGCATATGCATCATTTTCTTCTGATTTGATGACAGGATAAAAAGAGAGAGGTAACTACTGCATTTGTTTTCCTTGTTAAAAGGTGGAGAAATGAGGGTTGGTTGGCTAATTATGCCATGCCCATACTTTGATGACGGGTGCAGTATGCTATCAAGACATATGACCGACAAATTTTTTTGATTCCCAACAGCTTGGCTCACCTGGCTTCGCTAATAAAGAAAAAGTGGAGAAAACTTAAATGTTATATTTGAGGGAAAGGGAAAGGTAATGGTCATTGAAAGATTTGCATAAAAATAAATGAAATCATAACTTTTTCATAGCCTCAGTGCTATTCTATAAGCCAACCAGCCTATATCTGAGTATTGGCTAGGTGCCCAAGATCATAGGAAAAGAGATGAAATGCACAACCGAGATTGGCGTACTCATTTCCCTAAATTTTTATTTTAAATGCATATTTGATTTTTTTCATTTTAAATGCATATTTGATTTTTTTCATTTTCTTATTTTGAGCACCTAGATGAGACCTACAGAATTTGGGGTTTATTGAACCCTTTCTTTTCTTAAAATGCTAATTTTATTAACATGCAAATTTGGGCTGTTTGTCTCTTTCTCCTTTGACATTCATCATCTGACCTTTAATATGTTTTAGGCTGGATGAAATATGAATCATATATAATTTTCCTCCAGACACACACACACACACATGGAAAGTATGCAATCACCTTAGGTACAAAAAGGCCACAATCACCTCTAACCATCAGTTGTGAAATTTTGGGCTGGAGGTGTAACCATTAACTGAACTCAAAGTTTGGAAAAATCTTCCTCAGACTTTGCACAAGGAAATGACACATCCCAACCATCCGATTTTAAATATGATGGTTTGGTGTACTTATGACCTTTGTTTACTAAACAATGTTTGTAGAACGGCTTAGGGATGGAACTTGGACCTTAATCTGTCTGAGCAACTAGGGTGAGTTCAAGGAGACTTCCTTGAGTTTGCCATGAGTTGCCGAGACGCCCAAAAAAACCCCAAAAAGTTGGGAAAATAATGGAAATTAAGAAAACATAGAAAGAGTTACAAGCAATCATACAAATATAGACATATGGAAAATGATAAAAACTATTATTATAGATGTTTTGTTTACAATTTAAATTTTAAATTGGAAAATGACAGTTACGCATAATTTTGAGGCCAATCCTCGAATCTATGTCTATTCAGAATTGATGTGTATTTGTATGTGTATATATATCCTGATAAGATTAGGTGTCTAGGCAAGATTAGTTAGTAAGTATCAATAACGGTTCGTGTATATTCAGAACTGATGTGTATTTGTATATGTATATATATCTTGATAAGATTAGGTGTCTAGGCAAGATTAGTTAGTAAGAATCAATAATGGTTGGTCTATTTAGAACTGTTGCTAGTTGTATTCTAGCTGTATATTTATACATGGTCATATTCTTTATTGATTAATAAAGAAATAGTATTGATATACATCATTATTGTATGCATATATATATCTTGATAAGATTAGGTGTCTAGGCAAGTAGTAAGTATTCAGAACTGTTACTAGCCATATATCTATACGTGGTCTTGTATATTCTTTATTGATGGTCTCTCTCTCTCTCTCTCTCTCTATATATATATATATATATATATCGGAGTCACTGCTGTACGCCCATACGCGAATGGCCCAGATTTAATCTAGGCCATGATGTGGCCGATTTGACGATCACGGATGTTCGGTAGTGCTTGAATTTTAATTTTTTTCTACAAATCCAAATTACTTGCAATTTTTTGGTGTGTTATTCAAAAATAGGCGAATCTACAAAAAATATCAAAATATTTTTTACATGAAATAAATTGACAAAAGTACCACCGGAAAATTTTGGGGTTATTTTGATCAATTTTTATTTTCGAGTTATTTTTTTAATATTTTTATTAAGTGCGCTTTGATGAGAAGAACACACTCCTAAAATTTCAAGTGATTTGGATTTGTAGAAAAAAAATTAAAATTCAAACATGAAATGAGGTCGTGACCGTCAGATCGGCCCAGATTCAATTTGGGCCGTTGGCGTTTACTGTAGCAGTACGTACTTGGGCACACAGGATCTTTTCCCTATATATATATATGGAAATATATATATGGAAAAAGCTGGCATTAGCCCACTAGCTCATATGAACAAATGGGTCCAACGGCTCAAAGAAATATTTTACATGAAATAAATTGACCAAAATACCCCTGAAAAATTTTGGGGGCTATTTTGGTCATTTTATTTTTCTCGAATAATTTTTTTTATATTTTTATTAGGTGCACCTTGATGAGAAGAACACACCTAAAATTTCAAGCGATTTGGATTTGTAGAAAAAAAAATAAAATCAAGCACTATCGGACGTCCGTGATCGTCAGATCGGCCCAGATTCAATCTGGGCCATTGGGCTCATATGTTCATATGAGCTAGTGGGCTAATCCCAATTTTTTCCTATATATATATATATATATATATATATGGGTTTTGTTAAGCTACATCACTTGTGGTGTAGACCCTTAAAGTGCTCTTCTGTTTTAGACATTGAGATACCCTTATCTTATAATATAGTAACTTTTTGTCTAGGGGTATTTTAAGTAATTAGTAAAGGGTAAACTAGAAATTCATAATAGCAAGAAAAACATTTATTAACAATAGTAGACAATGACATCACCGATATGGTGTGTGACATCAACCACAAGATGCAGTAATTATTTTTAACTACTAATAGAATGCCACTATTTTTTTATAAAAATATCCATTCTACCCTTCTAAATGACAAAAATGCTCCTACCTGAAAAATTTTGTATTACAATTTAAGGGTATTTAGTGTCAAAATGTTGAGCACTTTAAGGGTCTACACCACCAAGTGGTGTAGCTATATATATTTGGAAGCTATCACGCAACGCCTATGGGCGAAAATGAATAGTATTTTCTCCCATAGGCTTGGCGCCGTCTGATATTTTTGGATGGCATGGATAAATCAATCGCAACGGATATAGCATGTTCGGTGCGGTCGATTTTTTACATGAAAATCACGCGAAACCGCAATGGCTCTTGTAGATCCATTGCGGGGGAAATCACTGTTCACTTTTGCCCCATGATGTTTTTAAGGGTTTTCCGATATATATTTTATATATCTATATATATATATGTTAATATATATAAGAATAGGATGAAGGATCGGGTATGCCCACTCGTGTACCCTGGGAGAATATGCCCAATGGGCTTGATGGGTTTGGGCAAAATGAATGATCCCAATTGATTCCCTCATTTTTCACTCAACTCTCAAAATGAATTCAAAACCCTGGGATCGTACTATCTTATAGAAAAATGCAAAGCCCAAACACTCTCAACCTGTTAACCTCAATCTTTCTCTCTCTTCTCTCTCCCACAATACCACCTCCCTCTCTCCCCCCCTCTCTCTTTCTCTCTCTCTCCCTTTGCCGTTTGCGTCTCCGGCCCCACTCTCTCTTGCCATTATCAGAAGAGCAGCCAATGACTGTGAACCTCCCTCTTTCTCTCTCTTCATAATACCACCTCCCTATCTCCTAGATATCTCGTTATGTTATTTGTGTCTCCAGCCCCCCTCTCTCTCGCCATTACTAGGACAACAGCCAAGGTGTCGTCAATTCCATTGCCATTTGCGTCTCTCTCTCTCTCTCTCTCTCGCTCGCTAGCAAATGCCTTCAAATCTGGTGCTGCCTATTGCGATCGGATCCTTTTCCTTGGTACTTGATACAAGTAACTCTCTCTCTCTCTCTCTCTCTATCTTTGCTCCATCTCTATGCTTTGGCTCTCTCCCATGGTTATTCTTCTACAAATTTTCTTTTTGTTTTTTAGGATATTTTTTCATGGTTCAGCCCTTTTTTTGTCTCTCTCTCTCGCGATCTCTCTTCCTTACCCTCTCTCTTTTGCTCCATCTCTCTCTATGTCTGTTGTCCCCTTGATCTCTCTGTTCGTCTCTCATTCTTCCTCCCTCTCTCTCTATCTCCATCTCTCTTAGTCTCTCTCTCTACTGTCCCCTGATCTCTCACTCATTCTTCCTCCCTCTCATTCTAGCTCCATCTCTCTCTTAGGTCTCTCTACTGTCCCCCAGTCTCTCTCCAACCCCTAGTCTCTCAGTAGCTCTCTCTCTCTCTCTTTCTAGGTCCCCAATCTCTCTCTCTCTAGGCTCCCAATCTGATCCCCCGTTTTCTCTCAACGCTCCCAATCTAATCTAGCACACAGGAGAACCTTGCTTCGCGATCATTGAGGTAGCTTTTTTCTTGCGTGTTTTGCTTAACGTTTTTAATATGTGCTTGCTCCTTCCCTCTCAATCGAGATCTAAGGCCATTGGGCGTATTCTCCGGGGTATGCGAG
>NW_006499364.1:5840482-5858521 GCF_000471905.2 Amborella trichopoda | reverse complement strand
TGTGTCTCGTCTCCTTCCCTCCTCTACTACGTACGAGTACTACGTACGTACTTCGGTCGGTACGTTCTTCCGGTACGGTGTCGACGTAGTGTACCGTACTCTTTCTTACTATATATATATATATATATATATATATATGGGAAAAGATGGGATTCGTCCACTAGCTCATATGAACATATGAGCCCAACGACCTAGATTGAATCTGGATTGATCTGACGATCACAGATGTTCGGTAGTACTTGAATTTTATTTATTTTTCTACAGATCCAAATCACTTGAAATTTTAGGTGTGTGTTTTTCTCATCAAGGCGCACCAAATAAAAATATAAAAAAAATTATTCGCTAAAAACAATGATCAAAATACCTCCCAAAACTTTTCAGGGGTATTTTGGTTAATTTATTTCATGTAAAATATATATATATATATATATTTACATTTATATGAGTTATGTTAGGGTGCTCACACTAAGGAGTAATTTATCATTGTACTAAACAAATTTGGACACTTATATACCTTTGTTTTGTACATGGAGTTTTTTTTTGTAGGGGTATTTTTGGTCCTTAAGAGGGGTGTGACATCATTTACATGGGGTTGATATCACCCACATAGAGTACACTAGTGGCATTTAATGTTCTATGTGGGTGACGTCACACCCCATGTGAATGACATCACACCCATCTTAATTACCAAAAATACCCTTAATAAAAAAATGCTCCATATACAAAACAAGGGTAGAAGTGTCCAAAATTTACTCCGTAGTATGAGCACCCTAACACCCTATGTGTGTGTGTGTGTGGCTGTGTGTGTGTGTGTGTGGCTGTGTGTGTGTGTGTGTGTGTGTGGCTGTGTGTGGCTGTGGCTATTATACCTCCTATCTTTGTTGAAGAGTCCCAAGGCTAAAGAATTTCAGGAGAAAAAATGCCTATGATTCGATGAAGAACAAAAAATTAGTCTTTTAGTGATGATCTACCTGAATTTGTTGACTCTTTGACGAAAAATTAAGGAAAAAGGGGAGTTGATTCCTTCCCCCTTTATACATCTCTAATTTGATCGAAGTCAACAAGTTTTGAGTGACTTATCCAATCACTCCAAAATTTGCTGAGTTTTGCAGAACTTGGGGGAGTTTCTACAAGAAATTGTCAAAGTACTATAGCATGTGTTAGGCCCCCATGTTGGGCTTTATGGGCTCGGTGGGGTGCCAAGCCTGGGCAATTCCGGCAAGTCCAAATGGACTCACCTCTGTCTTTTACCACCAATACTAAAGGAATTGGGCTGATTGTGTACAATCACGCACGGCAGTCACACACATATTGTAAGCTGGCTGACTTGCAAATAGTTTAGGCTGGAAGAGCATAAGCTGGATGACTTAGATTCAGCCTTAAAAATCTGAACATCATCCTGTATGCGCGCTCTCTCTCAGTTTAATTTTTTTATGAGTCATTTTTGACCTGAAATTTTGGGGAGTGGTGCAACTAACCTAGGTGCTCCATAAAAATATAAAAAATACTAACAAACTTACCAAATCCCCCCACAAATGCTGACATTCTGATGGTTCAATCTGGTTTGTCCTGCTCACAATTGTTTCGAAGGCCAGACGACTCACATAATCTTGAAACATACACATATGCATACAAAGAGGCGACAAAAGATCATGTGTCTAGTCGAAAAAAAGAGTTCTATATTATAGCGAAGATATACTGTTGATTGTACAAAACTCATGTGAGATCGGCACAAAACAATAGGATTTTATCCTAGGACCTTGTACATGCTCAGTAATTTCGAAAGTTTGGTGGAATTGCTTTCCTTGTTCATAATGTTTTAGGGGAGATAGGCATTATTGTTTTTATACATGGATTTGTGATGTGACTTTCAGATTCTCTAATTGTTCAGGCTGCAAGAGGTGATCCTATCAGCTGGCCTCCTGCATGGATGATGCGTCAAGCTGGAAGATATATGACTGTTTACAGAAAGCTTGCAGAGAAATACCCATCCTTTAGAGTGCGGTCTGAGACAGTTGATCTCATTGTGGAAATCTCTTTGCAGCCATGGAAGGCCTTTCGTCCTGATGCTGTTATGATATTCTCAGATATACGAACTCCCTTACCTGCATTTGGGGTCCCATTTGACGTAGAGGACGTAAAGGGACCAATTATTACTTCCCCAATACGTTCCGAGGAAAGATTAAAGGCCCTGCATCCTATTGAGTTGGACAAAGTACATTTTGTAGGGGAATCTCTAAGAATTTTGCGAAATGAGGTAACTTTGTAAGTTATTTTAAAATTATTCATTGTCTATCAGCAATCTACATACATTTTATGCTTCCTAAAAAGAAAATTCAGAGGAAAAGTTGAATGTGATTAAGAACTGGATTTCCTTATCATTGAAGTATATTGACTCATAAACATGATTTTTTTTATTAGCAGTGCGTGCACATAATTTAGAAACGTGATATACTTTTGAATAAAGTACGGAAAACATTATACACACTCTGAATTGGAGGAGTATTTGAGCAGCCAAAGTTCTGGCATCTAATCCATGTAGTAGAGTGGCAAACTGGTATGTCACTTCTTGATAATCTGTTAGCATGACTGCATCCCTTCATCTCATTACTCTAGGTTTGTGGATTGGGTACTCTGGGCATTTGATTGTTCTGTGCAAGTGAGGATTTCTTGATTACTCTTCCCTCCATGGTTATTACCCAGCATCAAATTGAGTTTAAGAAGTAATAATGTTGTTGATGTCAACAGTGTCTTTAAGTTAATGTCATTGTTATTATCTATGTATCATTATTGATGTCAACATATATGTAAGAAGGCATTACGTTGTTATTACATAATGATATCTTGGGTGTTCACCTTCTCATCTGTTATTCTTTCTGTTGTTAAGGTACCCATTATTGAAAAGTTCTTGAGATGCTGCTTTTGTGTTCTTAGTCCGATTATTTGACAGTTGTATTATGTTGCCCAAGGCTCCCCCCACCCCTCCTCCCCTATAATTAGGAGGGAAAGGCATATGGTTCTTTCCTCCTTTTAACTGCATGTTATATCATTATTATTATTGTTATCATTTATTCATAATGTACATATTGATGATATATGTTCAGTAGTCCCTTATGGTATTTTACTTTTGAAGCTTTTGCTCAGTGTTTTAGGACTTGGACTTGGCCTGGGACCAGGCAGGGTCTGAGTCTGAGTCAGAGGGTGACTTCGCCAAGTCAGTGAGTCGCACTCGACTGAGTTTCAACTAAATTATCTAAGAAACCTTGGGAACCTGGGAGACTCCACTAGTTCCTAAGCTTTTTCACTTGGACCCTGCAGGATGTCCGGATTAGAGTGTCTCGCCCTAGTTTGAGTTTAAGAAGAGGAAAAAACTAATTGGTGAATAAATAAAACTTTTATAAATTGTAATAAAATATCCTAAAAGTTGCAAAATAAACAAAGAGAATGAATAAAGGAAAGAGAGCCCCTTATATATAATCTCAAATGATTTTGTGTGTAAGATCAGACTGTCCCTTTTCTCTCTCAGGCGAAAACCAATCAAGGGTGTTTTTAGGATCCTAAATTTGGGGACCTACAACCTAGTGACCAACTTTCCAAAAAATAAATAAAACATTCTAACTCACTCTTTGTCAACTTGAAAGAAATAATGTCCTAAAATTAAATGTAGACCCTTCAATTGTTGGATAACAAGGTTTAAGTACTAAAAGACACAAAATCCAACTTTTTCTTTTTAGGATATTAAAATAATCATCTGGTGATTCTTTAGGATCCTGAATTTAGATCCAAAATATCTTCCTTAAGTAGCTTTTTCACCCAAGGGAGCAAGTGGACTTTATGCTCCTGTGGGAGAACAGTAGAGGCACTAATATATCATATAATATTGGATAAGGGGCAAAACATAGTATAGCTTGCTCCTGCAGGATCACATTCTGCAGTTACCCCCTCAGATAGAAATATCATTTCGGAGTATTTTCTTGGTCTCAAATTTCAGGATCCAATTTAAGATAGCTAAGTAGGTATTTTTAAGAGAATGTTTTACCAATTTCACTATTTACCTCTACAATATTTGCTTCTAAGTTTTATTTAAAAGAAAACTGAAATTACCCCTATTCGGCGTTGGTAATCTTGTATAACCAAAGTCATTTTGGTAAATTGGACTCAATTGATTAGCCTGAGCAAATGACTATAATACCATTGGTTGTTCTACTTTGGGAAAATTGATGAAGGATTTACAATGAAAAAAATTGAATTGTGTCGCTAACCCTGAACAATCATGGTGTATTATTGTCATTTGATTTTTCCATGTTACTAATCCAGTGGTGTCCATTAGAATTTAATACCTTTGACATCTTATGGCTTGGTTAAGGACTTCATCCATATTTAATTTATAAACTAAAATTTCAATTGTAACTATTTTTATTCATAAAGGGGATACATAGGGTCACTCATATTTTTAATTATCTACCTAGGCCTTTAGTATATCAAATTGGTAGTTGAGTCAGTATTGCTACCAGTGTTCCTAAAATCAAGGGTACTAATAAAAAAAGGGAGTGCAACAAGTGCTCTCGTCATTAAAATGTTAAAATGTGAATCATGATTTACCATTTGCAGTTATAATATCACCTATATTGAATCATAAAATGTTAGTGTTTTATTTTTAATACTTTTTTTTGGTTCATGATATAATGATATTTAAAATTTGAATTTAACAAAAATCTACAATTAGCATTTTTGTTTAAATGAGCAATATACGGAAATATCCTATTTTATTTCTTGAATTTAGAAATATATTTCTATATATTTCATACCTTTCACTCAAGTCCCTCTTTTTGAAAGAAGAAATTATATTTTAGTTTTATCTCTTTTTCTATACATCGCATTAAAATTGTAAATGACCACAATAGCCCTACATTATTTAAGGGTATTTGTGTAAATTTATTTTTGTTAAATTACATTTTGAATATTTTTTAGGTGTATGAGGCCAAGAAGTATATACATACCAAATATGAGCGTAATCCGATGTACAGAAAAAAAAGACAAAATTAAAATACACTATAATTTATGTGTAGAATATGAAATATTTAGGAGTATTAAAAAATTGGGAAACTAGTTTTATTTCTAATAAATTTCTAATTAGTTTCTCGTATGTTAGTTAGAAATGATCAAAATATATGAAAATTATAAAGTTTAGTCACCAAAGTTAAAACAAGTAATTATTTCCCTTGTAGTTTTGAAAGTCAAATTTTACTCAACAGGCAAGACACATTTAGGTTTATAATAAAAAATTTCACCTTAACTTTAAAGTAGTACTCGAATTTGTAAATTTAATTAAAATTTAAAATAAAATTGTCAATTTTAAAATATGTTTAGTTATGCAAACTCTTTCTTTTAAATAACATTAAAAACATTACCCACGAGTGAGATTTTTTTAAAATATTTTTAGTTATGCAAACTCTTTTTTTTAATAACATTATTAAAAACTTACTTGTAGGTGGAATGTTTTTTTTTAACATAAAGGATATCATATCTAGCTATGTATTATACGTATGTTAAATTACATTTAATGATAGGATGCATGACATTCATTTAGATAATATAACTAGAGCTGCAACAGGCCCTGGTCGGACTATGGCCTGGGCTTTGGTTAATGATGGTTGGCGAGAAACAATTTCGGCTTAGCTCGAATATGTATATATATAGGAAGAGGCTACTTAATGCCTATAGGCGAAATGCTACAGTGATTTCGCCTTTAGGCTCATCATCATCTGAAAAAATTGGACGGTGTGGATAAAATGACCGCCACGGACCTAGCATGTCTGTGGCGATACCATCACGAATATGCTAGGTTCGTGACAGTAAAAAATTCACGTGGAAGCGTCACAAACATTACGCCGTCCGTTGCGAGTTCGTTCAATAAAATGCCACGGACATAGCAAGTCCGTGGCGGGGCGAAACGCTATTCATTTTCACCTATAGGTGTTTTTATGACTTTTCCATATATGTATGTATGTATGGATGCATGTATGGGTGCATGTATGTATGTATATATGTGTTTATGTAGAGTGATTTGACTATATATATGTATGCATGTATGTATGTATATATGTGTTTTTGTAGACTGATTTGACTGAGGGTATGGCCCTTGATAGAGTGGAATGACGGACTAGATTCTTGTAGCTTCTCCAAATAGTTGGGATAAGGCTCGGATGATGATGATGAAATGTGTTTTTATATATTTCATTAAATAATATTTTAGATGCATATTGATCGCCGCCCGTCCTGACCCGATTTTTCAGGCCTGGCTGGGCTCGGGCCTCAATTCTCTTGATACAAGTTGTGCTCGGGCCCAACCTAAAACTACATTTTAGGCTGGGCCTCTCCCTCACAATTTCGGTTGGGAAGCGGGCCCAAGATCGCCCCTCCTGAATTTGGCTCGTTGGTAGCCCTAAATATAGCTAATGGAGATTACTGTAGGTAACCTAGTAAGTTTTGGGTGGTACAATGGGAGATCAAGATGTATATATATATATTTTTTGTGGGAATCGATTAAGGTAGTTTTTTTCATTATAACGGAACTAGAAGGAAAAGGTATCCAATATAGAGGAGTTAAAAAGATGCGACTGCCATTCAAAACATCCACAATCATAGGACGTCACTATATCTCTCTCTATTATTTCTATTGAGAATATCCAAGAATTGAATGAACTCTTTCAAATATTAGAATTTTTTTTTTCTAGGCACATAAGGACTGGGTATGATTTTTCTTTTTTAATTACTCTGATATATGATTCTACTTAATGGTAACCTTATGGTAATGAGGAAAGATGAGCCATGGAAAATGCTCACATGAGTGGTTAATGGAAATCTTGAGAGACATTCCAAAGATGGAATCTTACACTATAGTTAGGGCTGCCAATGGACAGGGCCGGGCCTCGAGCTTCTGGGCTGGGCTGGCTAACAAGCCTCCAGCGGGCTGTTAATGGGCTGTTAACGTGGTGCAGGCCGGGCCTGGCCCAGCAATTTTGGGTTTATTATCGGGCAGGGCCAGGCCGGGCTGAAAAAAGCCGGAGATCTGGTCACCTGGCCGGGCTGCTCTGATAAGATTGTCTCTTAATCTCTCTCTTGGATACACAATAACTGCATGTTCTCTCTCTCTCTCTCACACACACAATGATAGACTGAAGCTGGTTGGATGTGTTCTCTCTCTGCATCTACAACAGATTAGTATAGACTACATAATCTTCGTCTATTCCATGGAGTTGTTTGCATGATCACTTTGTTGCTCATGCACAAAATCTCTCTCTCTCTCCAGAGTAGGTGCATGTCCTCTCTCTCTCTCTCTCCCAAGTAGGTGCATGTCCTTTCGATTTTTATTTCTTCATTGATAAAATATCACTAAAACTCAGGGAAAAGCCAAATATAACCTCTCTCCCCCCCTCTCTCTCTAACATAAACAATTTTCTTAGTTGCATGTCATTCTGTTTTTATTTCTTCAATGGTAAAACATCTCTTGAACTCAAGGAAACCACTCATAAACTCTCTCTCTCTCATTCTAGAATTTTCTCTAACTTACATAAACGATCTCTCTCTCTAACTTACATAAAGAATCTCTCTCTCTAGAAGCCACCCATAACATGTCTCTGACTTACATAAATTCTCTTTCTTTCTCTCTCGCTCTAAAGTATTTAAAAATTCTCTCTCTCTAAAAACATAGGTCTTCTCTCTACAAATCTCTCTCTCTAAAAGTGTGTACAATATCTCTGAGAAATTTTACAAGTTCTTGGACCCTAATCACAAGGCAAGATGGCTAACCTCTTCTTTTGTGTGGTCTCCTATATGAGTTTATTTGTACCTTGGAGCATCATGTTGATGTGTTTCAATAAGTCTCCAAATAATTAGCAATGGAAGGTAAATAGAAGACCAACTAATTAGCTTTTTTTTTTTTTTGGCTTACAAGAAAAGTTTGGAGAGATTTAACAAAAAATATATATATTTTTTAAAAAATTCTAAATTGGGCTGAGCCAGGCCCAATAAGCCTAATGGGCTGGGCCGGGCTTCTGAGTATAATTCCGGGCCTTAACGAGTCGCGTCGGGCTTCTGAGCTTTTAACGGGCGGGCCTTACCTGGCATAGTTCCAGGCTGGGCCTCACTAGGCCCGACAGAATCCGGTCCGGGCTTTCCCAAGCTCCGGGCTGAGCCGGCCCGGGCCTTGCCCCTTGCCAGCCCTAACTATAGTATTACATACCTAGAGAGTCATAACACAATCAATGTTAACCAAGATTTCAAAAGAAAAAGTACTATGTGAGTTATATGGTCAGTCACAACCACCATTCTGTGGTTCATCACCATGCAGTCAATGGTTGGATTGTAATGGAAGGGAATAGGTTTTTACTGTGTATTAAACTAATTGAAAAGAATTTGTATCCTTGCTCTCCATCTGTCATTGTCCAAGATAATTGATAACCTCATCATTATGGGGATATGGTGATATAGATATAGAAGATGATGATTTATGGAAATTGCTTAGTATTGTGTGTGTGTGTGTGACAGAGAGGGAGGAGTGAGAGAGTTATATGAGCAAAAGAATTACATTAACCAAATCCAAATCAAGGAATAAACTCATTGTTGGGGATTACGTTTTGGAGTTTCAAAATTATGCTAGAAAGCTTACGGAAAGCTTGCAAATGTTCAACTTTAGATATATATAACTTTGATCAGTTAACAAAATCTATGTAAGCTGAATAGACAATGAGAATGAAAAAATTAAGGGAAAATTATGTATACCCCCCTTCCCCCCCCCTGCTCCCCACCCCTTAGAAAAAATTAAGGGAATATTATGGATACCCCTCCCTCCAAATAAAATTTGTAGACATTCTGCCCCCCAATACTTTAGTATCACACCTATAACCTAGTCACTATTTTTTCTTGCTTTTACCCCCTAGTCAAAAAGTAAATATTTTAAAGCTTAAAATACCCTTCCCCTTCCTTACCGTACCCATTAAATCTCTCTCTACCTGCCCTCTCTCTCTACCCTTACTCTCTCTCTCTCTCTCTCTCTCGTGCGCACGTGCATTGAAAAAATGCAGTCTACCACAAAAGTGTGCCGGACCGGCCTCTAGCTTATGGAAATCTAGAAGGCTTGTGACCGATCCGACACACTTTTGTGTTGGACCGAAGCAAACAAAAAAAAAATGCAGGCTTCTGGCTTTTGGAATTCTAGAAGCCTCGTGGCCAGTCTGGCATACTTTGGTGTCAGATTGCTTTTTTTTTGCTTCGGTCTGACACATCAGTGTGCTGGACCTCTCATGAGGCTTCTAGATTTCCAAAAGTCAAAAGCTGGTCCGGACTGTATTTTTTCAACACGCGAGAGAGAGAGATTGATGGTTGAGAGAGAGACTGATGATGGGTAGAGAGAGAGAGAGAGGGTGGGTAGAGAGAGACTGATGTTGGGCAGAGAGAGAGGTTGGGTAGAGAGAGGGGTAGGTAGAGAGAAAGAGAGAGTGGGTAGAGAGAGAGAGAGATTTAATCAATAGAGTAAGGGAAGGGAAGGGTAGTTTCGTCTTTAAAATATTTACTTTTTGACCAGAAGGTAAAAGCAAGAAAAACAGTAGCTGGATTATGGGCGTGATACTAAAAGTATTGGGGGGTAGAATATCTACAAAATTCATTTTGGAGGGGGGGGTAGCCATAATTTCCCAAAAGTTAGCAATATGAATATTCTCAATTTTGTACAATATTATTTAATATTGTATTATTCTATTTTACATTGTCTTAAATGAACAAAATGTTTTACGTTAACCTCATGGTCGTGGAGTTATGAAGGCCATCTGGCCAATGGAAAATGTCTCACAGGGATCTCGTGGTGTTGAGAATCATGACAGATCGGTCAAAAGATGGAAACTGAAAATGTATGATTGTATAATTGAAAAATCTTAGCACAATTGATACTCAGCAAGATTATTGAAGGAAAAGTTCATAGTCACAGCCATGATCATGTAGTTCATCGACATGCAATAAAAGGGTTGGATGGTGATGAAAAGGAGTGGTTTTGACATATATTCAACTAATTGAATTTTACATCCCTATTCTCTGTCCAACACATCAGAACAGTTAATAACTCCATTGTCGTAGGGTTATGATGACCATATAAATCATATTACATAAGATATAGGCCATAGAAACCTCTTTGTGTTGATGTGCATGTGTGTATGTGTGCGTGCATGCACGCGCATGTGGCATGTGTGTGTGTGTGTGTGTGTGTGTGTGTGTGTGAGAGAGAGAGAGAGAGAGAGAGAGAGAGAGAGAGAGAGAGAGAGATAGTACGAGTAGAACAATTACATCATCCAGCGTCCCTAACCCGAAAACAAAGAAATGACTGTAATACCATCAATAAACTGGCTTGAAAATAAAAATGCTTGATGGAGTTACAAAATTAATGCCAGAAAGTTCACGAAAAGTTTGCAAGTGTTCAAGCCTAGATGTGCACACCTTTTGAATGTCTAATATGTATCTTATCATGTGTGTACACATACATATGTAATTACTGAAAAACTTACTTTCACCATTCACTGAAGTGATGAAGGATTGTTCAAAGAAATGCATCTTTTTTGCTACTGAGGTAAATTGATGGAGATAGTTAAGAGTGAAGGAAAAAAGGAATATTACCATTCATGTTGTACGAACTAGTCAATAATAGTGCATGCAAGTTGCAATGGGAACCCAATGAAAATTGGTCCAAAATATTTGATAGTGCAGTCTAAAATCCTGTATACTTACCATGAATTGTGCCCTAATTCTCCTGTTTCAAAGAAATTTGTTGTTTTTCCTACATTTGTGTCATGCCCCTCAAAGAAAACGGTTTTTTGGTTTTTCAACTTTGCTTTTGCATTCTCTTTAATGTCTGACGTCAGCATTAAGCCTGCTCTTTTGCCATGTTAAATTTGATCTAGGTCTTAAATGACGAGGAATCTCAATGAGAGATGTCTTTTTCTTCTTGAGGATCTGTAAAATTCTATGCATTCATCTCTCTCCCTTATGAAGGTTTTTGAATGAGAGAGCATAGACAATTTTACTAGACCAACTATTCTTACAATTATGCTGTACCACAGCTGAACTTGATATTTCTTAATTAAACCACTTTCTCTTACATTTACATTTTGTACACCGCATGGTTACCCTTTAACATGTACATCTTTCTTTTTATTGGTTGTGTTAGTGGTGGATTTGTTTTCTTTTGGATATTCAATCAGGTTTTAACCTATTGATGAGATATATGCCATGCTGGAGAAAGAGGTCTGGGCTGCAAACCTCTCTCCTTCAAACGATGTTGTCTAACTCAAATTGGAAATCACATGCATGGCATTGCCTCGATTTCTCTTCATTTGATAAATGAAATGGACTAACCTTAGCCAACCTCGAACTCATTTTAGTAGCCATGGTGGCCTGCAATGGATAATAAATGCTTTTCTATGGTTTGGCTTTATATTTGATGTCCTTTTCATGGTTATGTAAATATCTGGTTTGGTCGCATCATATCTAGAATTGTACACTCCTTAAGGATGATGTCTGTTAAGTTTGACTGATTTTCATGTGCCATACTCCGGATTTTTTGACACTGCCATGTAGTAATAGTTCCATTTTCCACATTTGAATACTATGACATGTAAATGTTTGACTTTCATTTGCAGTTTGAAGCATTCAAGCTTCAATATTATGGATGCAGAGTTGTATTGTGATGGACATGTGAAAATATTTTACATGTGGTTGGATTTTTGGCTGAGCTTGATGTTTTAGAAATTGTTTTCTACTTGGAGATTGAAACTGTGAAAGTCAGATATCAATTAGATAATGCATCCAAAACTTAAAAATATCATCATCATCAGAACCTTTTCCCAACTATTTGGGGTTGGCTCAAAACTTAAAAACAAAGAGGTGTGAATGATTAAAACCATGTATATTTACCACAAACAGAATGCATATCAGTTTGTTTAGGACAAGAACCCTATTTTATTTTTTGCCACAATTTACCAATTTCAGTGGGTTTTGGCAGTGTAACTGCTTGCACTTTGAAGCACGCTCCTTACCTTGTTGTTCCTGCTTAAGTTTGTAAGTTCTGATTCGGTGAATATTTATTTTGTGTGGCAATGACCTTTAACATTTATTCCTAGGTAGGAAGTGGAGCAGCAGTCCTGGGTTTTGTGGGTGCACCATGGACGATTGCTACATACATTGTAGAAGGTTGTACAATTCATACATATACAACTATTAAAGGCATGTGCCACACTGCACCACATGTATTGAAGGGTCTCCTCTGTCATCTTACACAGGCAGTAACTGACTATATTGTTTTTCAAATATTTGATTCATGGGGTGGCCAGCTGACACTTGATATGTGGGAGAAGTGGTCCAAACCATATATCACAGAGGTAAAAGTAAACGGTTACTTGTGGATGTTGCTGAAGAATTTTGGTTTTCGTAGCTTCAATTTTTTGGCTGCATGTAGTCTTCAATTAGTGGCAGTTTTCGTTCATTTCTGTTTTTAATTAAGCATTTTTCTGCACTAATCAAAGTTTAAGCAATAGGTAGAAGGAGAGAACTGCGTGTACATGTCGTTATGACATTCAATTCTAGTTTTGTAGTAACGTGCGTGTAACTTTTATTATTTTTATCTACTGGTCTATAGGGACATCAGTTAGCCAAATTTGATCGGTCGTAGAAAATTTTCATGTAATGTTTTTCAATAGAAGCACCAAGTCAATACTTGGCTATGGTGAAACCTGAAACCTGGGAATATGATCTGCGGACACAAGCATTTGAGAAAGTCTCTGACCAGGAATTGTCAGTTTGAACTTGGTGGTCAGGACCATCTGGCAAATTGGTTCCCATGTTGTGACCAATAAAACTGCACAACCATAATTTCTTCTATTTTTTATTTCCTTTTAGGCAATTGGCTTCCCCTAGTTATACATATAGTGATATATTTCAGCGATAGAGAGAAACTCATGGGATATGTTAGAGTGCCACCTATTACCCATAAATAAATTGGGTAAAGGGGTTGGAAAAGAAAATTAAGGCAGCCCTTGTAGTGAAAGAAAGAAGAAGCCAGAGGTTGTGCATAAGAGGAGTGGTTGAATCGTGCAATGGATCATCCAAAACAGACCATTATATTGTTAGTAATGCAAATATGCCCATGGCAATATCAAATATTACATAAGAGTACAAAATAAATAAAACCAAACAGTAGCTTCCCGGAGGAGCAGGGTCGGGGGCAGAAGCAGAAGCGATGGATCGAGACATATAGTAAGTTCCCTCAATCGGGAGCGTGTTCTGTGCAATTTATTAAATAATATTTTTTAGATAAAAACTTTAATAGAAGTTTTAAAAAGATGCAATCACTCTATAATATCAGTATTAACAATAAAAAATTTACAAATATAAATTATATTTAAAATTAAAAACTGCAATTCAGTATCATTCAATAGTATTTTGATGAAGCGCAAATTGATGTGACTGTAGAATTATTATGTAGTTTATGACTATGCTATCATTATTATGTAGTTTTAGTAAGTTTGGCATAAGATTTCTAAAACTAAGGATTCAGATTTCTAATATTAGGGATCGAGATCCAATGGAGATCCTGATTAAGGAATGCCAGATTGTGATTGTAGAGTGAGATCGCCACCTTAGTTGCGAGATCCCAGTAACCATGTTCCAAATATGAATGTCCTATTTATAAGTCTGTCCTTGTATGTCATGTCAATTGGTTTCCATACTTGGGATGTCTTTCATGGACTAGTGTAAGAGGCAAACATAACTCTAATCATACCCATTTTCTCAATGGGACTAAATGGTCTACTAAGGGTGAAGTCCTTAAACTTTCTCTTAACCTGTCCCAAGCCCGGGTAAAGGAGATAGGTTGTATTAGGTAGGCAGCCAATGTAAAACTTTGCCACATCTTATCATGAATCCTGAACCTATGAGAAGAATGGAGGGACGAAATTCATGTAGCCGACTCCAAATAATTGGGATAAGACTTGGAAGAAGATGATGATGATAATCTAATCCATGTTCTTGATTGTATCCCTTTGCAACTGTCCTTGCTTTGAACCTCTCTATGGGACCATAAGCCTTATACTTTGTTGTATACATTCATTTTGATCCCACAACATTACATTATTTTATACACAATTTTTATCCCACAATGTTTTTGTCTTTAATCTTGCAACTATCACCCACTTTCTACATTTATGTAGTGCTTGAATCTCCTCATTCGCTGCTCTATTCATTTGGCGTTCTTCACCTACTACTTCATATGAACCGGGCTCATACTCTTTTAGAATTTCTGTCAAGAAAACTTGGTGTTCAATAGGAAGAGCCATAACTTACCCAACTTGTTATGGAATGCCTAGTGCGGGCTGATCTTATGAGTTGATTTTGATCCCAACATCAATGGACTGTGACATACTACATCCTTGATTTGATCGTTTTTGAGTGTTGAGGGAGTTATCAGGCTCTTCGGTGTTGGTCTCTACTTCTTGATGTACAATTTCAAATTTTGGGATGTCTTTCATGGGCTACTCCCTTCTGCCTACTCTTTCGTCTTGGTTAGACTATCAACTCTTTGTTATGCTTTTCATATGCTGTACTTTGATCTTCCTCAAATAAGCGACTTCTAATAGCTGCTAGTTCACCATGTGACAAGCTGAAATTATATTTGTTAGCAATAGGGCTCAACGATCAATGTTGGGTTCTTCGACAGCAACCGGAATGCCTTCCCTTCATATTTTTAGAAGTTTTGGGGGAAGATACATAACAACAATATCCTCTTGTGCATATTGGTATAGCTTATAAATAGACACATTTCAGATTTTGTCATCAATTTATCCCATTGATCCATTGACACGGACTCAACAATAGCGTCATAGCAAGTTATAATCCAGGCATCCTCCATGGATAAAGTATAGAGACTTTCGACTCATGTTTATGGTTGGTAACCAATAAGTAACAGGTACGACAGTGTGAGAAGCCTCACTCCGCATAGTTTTGGGAACTCTAATAGCTGCCTCTTTATATGTTCTTGCTTTCTTCCCACTGTACAATTTTGTTAGGGTGTGTGAGGATAGGAAAGCTCTTATTTAATTCTATTGTTGGAAAGGAAGTCTCTGAATTTGTCAGATGTATGCTCCACTCATCCACCATTTCGGAATCGAGTGATATGGCGTTTAGGACTTAAAATAAATTGAAATTTAACAAAGACATCAAAACATTGGTTTTTTGCTTTAAGAAGAAGATCCAAGTGAATCTACTGTAATCATCAGTGAACAAATAGTTAGAATGAAGTTTTCGATTCCACAGGGGAAGGGTCCTAAGCATCAGTCTGTACTAACTCTTAAGGAAAATTAGCTCTTTTATTATTAATATGAAAGGATTTGCCAAGCTGTCTGCTGGACCTTAAAACTTGAATCTTTTTATTAATAGAATACGATGAAATCAAATGTAATCTTTGGGAATGGGGTGGGGCATAGGTGGTTAGTGGGGCGGATGTCACAACATAACATCCTGCCCTCCATTCCCACTGTTAACATGTAAAAAAAATAGAAAAAAAATGAAATCAAACGTAAATTTAGATTCCACAGGGGAAGGGTCCTAAACATCAGTCTGTACTAACTCTAAAGGAAAATTAGCTCTTTTATTATTAATATGAAAGGAAGCTCGCAATGTTTGCCAAGCTGTCAGCTGGACCTTAAAACTTGAATCTTTTTACTAATAGAATACAATGAAATCAAACGTAATCTTTGGGAATGGGGTGGGGCACTGGTGGTTAGGGGGGCGGATGTCGCAACATAACGTCCTGCCCTCCATTCCCACTGTTAACATATAAAAAAAAAAGAAAAAAAATGAAATCAAACTTAATTTTGTACACTCTCAAGGCCCACAATGGGCAAGTAGCTTGTGCCATGTGAACAGTAAGCTTTATCAGGAAAGAAAGCTGAAGATGGCTTAACTGGAAAGAGAGAAGACGACCTCATTTCTTGACTATGACCATCCTTGATGCAACTTCTTGATGATGAAGGTTTCTCAATAAAGTATAGATTCCCTTTTTGTGTTCCATAAGGGCATGTTGTCTTCATGTGAAGATCTTTTAGGAGCACAGAGTTAGGAGTAAATATCAAGAAGCACTAGATCATTAGATAGTTATGAAACATAAGATTTTGTTTTATTCTTGGAACCAAAAAAGTGTTAGGCAAAGAAAAAGATCCCAAAGATGAGGAGACGACGACATTGTCAATGCCAGTGATGGGGAGTTGAGTGCCATCCCCTGCAACGTCTTTCCCTTTACCAACATATGTATATAAGGAAATAAACTTACCCGCATCAGATGTCATATGATTTGCAGCTTCTGGATCCATAGTCCAAGAAACATCTGGTGGTACTAAAGAAGGCATTCGATGCTGCAATATATTTGGATTTGCAATTGGGCGTGTCAATGCAGCAATATTTGGAATGCATGCATCATATCTATGGTAACACTGGGAGGCAATGTGATTTGTTTTTCCTCAAAGCTGACATGAGATGGGCTGGTTGGCGCTGGTTGGTTGGGTACTGGTATACCCTTGTTGCAGATTGTTATAACCAGCACATTTTTTATTTCCATAATGCTGCATGGATGTATTGAATCTGCTAGGCTCATGACAATGAATTTTTCTTCCTCTTCCACGTCTCTAGTAGCCATATTGGAGTTTTAACAGTTGATGTTTAAGACATCATGAGCATCTTCTTTCAGTTTCAACTGGTTTTTCTTAAACAAAGCTTCATGTTGCTGTAAAAGAGGGTAAAGTTCATCGAAGCCAGTGTGGGTGGTCTGGACATGACTAATGTGATAAACATGTCACCAAGTAGGTAGGGTATTTTATCATCATTGCTGACCTCATGATCACTGGTCGCTAACTGATCACAAAGTCCTTTCACTATATTAAAATCCCATGGAATGATTGTTTTGATGTATCATGAAAATTCTTTGGGATGCACGAACCACAAAATTCTCTGTGGTGGAACAAAATATCTGTTTATCAATGTGGTTTTGAGGAGATAAAAGTTTCCATAAAGGTATCCCATCAGTCTTAGCCCATGTTGGTTTGAATGTTTGACTTTTTTTTTGGGCGAGTCAGTGGGGAGAAGGCCCCTACCCTTGGTCAGAATTGAGCCTAGAACGTAGCATTGCAAATCGTTTGTCGGTAACCAATTAAGCATGGGTTCTTTGCCTAGTACGTTTGACTTTTCTATATTATGAAGTTGGTAGAGTCCTATTTAATCGAGAACAAATGTGGGAACATGTTAGAAGTCAAAGGAAAGCTTGCAAATGAGGAAGCCATGTAAGGATGAAGGAGGAGAAATTAGCTTTCACAAATAAAAGGAATTTAGGGTTTGAAGTTTTCAAAGGAAAAATTGAGATTTGATCTGAAATTTTCTGATGTGATTTTAGTGTTCACAAGATCTTAGGAATTAGGGTTCACAAAATAAAAAGGTTGTAGGGTTTGAAACTTTCGAACCCTAACTATGAAAGAAATAAATCACATATCCAATCTGACATTTTCAGATCTGATTTTAGGGCTTCAAATCCAATTTTGGGGCTCATGGGTATATAATTTTAGATTTTCAGGTCAAGCAGATTTATTTTGAAACTTTGAGATCTGATTTGAGAGGGAAGAAGGGAAGATTCTGATCTGATTTTTAAGAGAGAAGTAGAAACAAAATTGATTGTGAGGGGAAAGAGGTTATGATGAGATAGGCAAGATCAAGGTCTGTGGTGAAGGAAAAAGTTGGAATAGAGAAGGGAAATAAGTAGAATAAGGTTTGGATTTGAAAGGGTTTGTAGTGATAGAAAGAGTTGGCTTTAGACATGGAGAAAAAGCCTTCTGAACGCTCTTCAACCAACAAGCTGTAATACCATGAAAGAAAGAATAGAGATTATGCACAAGGAGAGAGAGAGAGAGAGAGAGAGAGAGAGAGAGAGAGAGAGAGAGAGAGAGAGAGAGAGAG
>NW_006499364.1:5815842-5840285 GCF_000471905.2 Amborella trichopoda | reverse complement strand
AGAGAGAGAGAACAAGGCAAGAGTTTAGAACAAGGAAAAACAAGTTTAGAGAAACTCTAAAACTTTTTGCTTCGACTATTTCTCAAAACTAGTGGTTGATGATGGTCAATTTTTGTAGTTTTTGAAGTGCCCAGTTCTGAGTTTAGATAGATGCTTGCAATGGTTCATGGGTCCAATAGATCATGGTATAGGTAGGAATTTCGGGCTGAATTAGATAATGCAATTATGCCTGTTGGGCTCCCCTCAGTGGGATCCATTTCATGTTTGCAGATGGGTCCATGAAAAGAGTAGGGGAGGAAAGATGGATGCTAGCATGGAAGGTTTTGGAGAGTATATCATGAAACAGTAATTCATGGATATCTTACTGAGTGAAGCCAGATTTACCTTGTCCAATTAAATTTCATAGAATCCAGTTTCTACCAAGCTAGAACAGTTCATGGTGACTTCAGAGTTGGAAGGACAGTTCCCAAAAGTGGACTTGTACACTCTAACCCGACCTAAATCTGATCACTTACCAACCTTTCTTGATACTAAAGTGAAAAAACACAGGCACTATACCCGTAAGTTTTGAGTTAGTATGGTTGGCAGACATATCATTGTCAACCTCATGAGGAAGTTCCGGGAATCTAAGGGTATAAAGGGGTTGGATCAGGTCTGGGTCGAGCCCTCCAGGTCTCACCCATTTGGGTCCTAGTTGGACCTTGACCCTACCTTGACTTGGTTCAGGTCCAAGCCATTGGTGTTGGACCACATCCGCTGTGTTAGGTCAAGTCCAGTTGTAATTAAATATTTTTGTTTTTGTTTATATATATTTTATGTAAAAGTTTACAAAGAGACCATTTACTTTTGGTACAAAGTCACAATCATTTTTGTTTGCCGGATTTCAAATTAGGTGGTTGTGAGTGTGGATTGACTAGATTCAAAATTTAAAGAAAATCTCTCGAACTTCGTGACACAACTTAAACTATCTGATTTGAAATTGGATAGCTAGAGGTATTTGTGACCTCCGTGTAACAACGACAAATGGTCTCGTATATATATATATATATATATATATATATATATATATATGTACACACATTTATACACATATAATATTGGGTTGGGTCAAGTTGCCCCCAATCGTCCCACCCTATAAGGGTTATGGATGGACCTTGACTTGGATGTGACCGAGGTGGGGTCCAAGTCAAATGGACTGGGAGCCGACCTGCTGGGTCTGGTTTTTGGGTCCAGACCATAATCCGAGTCGGTTCGGTCCGTCTGGTTTGTGGGTCGACCAGAGACTGTTTTGGCGAGTTGTAGTTTAAAATTGAATCTCTGTTAAATTAGATAGCAGATTCGGATATATTAGAGGGGCGACCCTTAACTGTAGAAGAAAACTAGTTTAGTGAAGAGATTAATATCGTCGCGTTTTTCTCTGGATTGCATGCTCGAGGAACTATTCGTGTGGGAATGAATGTGACGTTCATTGCCCTTATACCCAAACTTGAAGGAGCAGTCGACTTCAGACCTATAAGCCTCATCAACAATTCATACAACATCATGGCAAAGGTGCTGGTTACTAGGCTCAAATCAAGCTCACTCATTTCCCCTAGTCAAAGTATTTTTGTCAAAGATCGTCAAATCTTGGATGGAGCTTTAGTAACACATGAGTGCGTCCACTCAAAAACTATTTTGAAAACCCCAGGTCTAATTTTCAAATTGGATTGGGAAACAGCCTACGGTCATTTTGGCTGGAATTTATCGGAGGAAATCAAAATTACGATGGGCTTCGGCCCTCGATGGTGAAAATGAATTAGAGGTTGCATTTGGGGCTCGTATTTCTCCATCTTAATAAATGGATCTCCCAAGGGTTACTTTGTGCCTTCTCGGGGCCTAAGACAAAGAGATCTCCTATCCCCTTTCCTCTTTGCCATAGCCACTGAAGTCTTCGGTAGAGCAACATCCAGGTTTTACCAAGCTGATTTAGTGAAAGGCTTCAAAATTGGGGCCCAAGGCCCTACTGTCTCATACCTCCAATATGCTGATGACGCGCTTCTCTTTTGCGAGGCATCAGGCATTCAAGTTGACAACTTACTTCTCTTCCAAACTGCTTCCATTTCGCCACGGGTTTCAAGGTTAATCTTGAAAAGTAAAAAATGATCGGTATAGCAGTTGATCCACTAAACCTCCATGCCCTAGCTGATAGTTTGGGCTGTGGCACAGACACGCTCCCTTCTACATACCTTGGCTTACCGCTTTGTCATGATAAAGCCCCAAAAGCCCAGTGGAGCCACCTCATTGACAAATTTGAAAGGAAGTTGGCAACTTGGAAAGGGAGATACCTTTCCCCAGTGGGCGGATCAACTCTCATTAAAGCAGCTCTGCCCCTTATCCCGATCTTCCAAGTGTTTCTCTTTCACTTACCTGCTTCGGTTGCCTTTCGCTCAGAGCAACTAATGCAAAATTTCCTATGATCAGGCAATGAATCCTCCAAAAAATATCACCTCATAGCATGGAAGGTGGCTTGTCAACCCTGAGCAGCAAGGGGACTGGGAATCCGAAATCTTGTGAGGAATAACCAGGTCGTTTTAAGTTAATGGTGGTGGATACTAGCCACCAGGGAGGTCAATTGTGGCATGAAATTTGAACCCACAAATAGCACCCCTTGTTTTCCCATTGGTACATTCTCGATTCCTCGCCGCAAGCCTCCTCTGGCTTTTGGAAGTCTGTATCCCATTCCCTTCACCTATTCAAGGAATCCATTCACTTCCACCTTAGGAATGGAGGCAAGGTTAGATTTTGGCTTGACCGTTGGCTGAGTGCCTTGCCTTTATCCTCTTGTTTTCCCCTCGTTTTTCGGCTTTCCAGGAACCCTCAGCCTCTATTGATGTTTTGTTCCCTCGATTGGGTGCATCTAGATCATGGAATGCAGATCTTCGCAGACCCTTGTGGGATGCTGAACTTTCGGCCTTTCTTGCCTTCTCATCCCTTCTTTCCTCTTGCCACCTTGCCTCTCACGGAGAGGACCATTTCATTTGGGAACCAAACTATTCCGAAGTGTTCTCGGTCACCTCCCTCTTCCTCAAACTAATCTTTCCTCCTCTTGGGACTGCAGTTATCAACTCCTCTGTTCCCAAAGCCTGGAATCCTTTATACCCTCAAGGATTCAGGTCTTCTTTCTCTCCAAAAGAGAGAAGTCCAAATTCCTAACAGGTATGTGATGTGTTTATCCCATGAGGAGACCATTGCATATCTATTCATACACTGCGCTTTGGCGGGCAAAATCTGGTAGGATACTCGTCAACGTTTTGGGTGGCATTTGGTGACGCCTGAGTCAGTCACCCAATTATTCTTGCTATCGACCTTCCTTCCTTGGCCCAAATCCGGTACCATTCTTTGGAAAGCAACGACCGCGGTTACCCTTTGGGCTATTTGGAAGGAGTGCATCAACATAATCTTCCAAGGTCTTTATTCCCCATTCCATAAAATCAACAAAAAGCATTATGTATTGCGAGGTTGTTCCCTTATTTTGTGGCCACCAACCACAGTTGTTTTAGGTGGACAACAGTCGTTTTAGGGGAACAACCTAAAAATACATAATGCTTTTTCCCCATTCCACTGTTTCGCAGGTTGTTCCCTTATTTTGTAATATTTGTAGTTTTCTATTGTTTTTTTCTTCTGTCTGTCACCTCTCTTGGTGATATGTATTGCCCGTTGGGGAACTATATAACTTTTCTCTGTACGTATATAATGCTAACAGTATAAAAAAAAGAAAAAAAGCACAAGATTGCCTTAGATTAAAAGAGGTACTTTGATACCAGAAGTCAACAGTGAAATGGTTGATAGAGGTTCTTCTGTGCCATATATGAGAGGATGACCACTTCTATTGAGTGCGTTATAAAATCTGCATAAGGTTTCCTTGGAATAGAATAATCAGGGAAGCCATTGTGGAATATTTCAAAGGGGTACCCTAGGTAGAAAAGAGAACAAGATTGTCAATAAAGAAGATTTAAAATGACAAACCTTCCTTTCTTGTTGCTAGCAATGAAAGCAAGCAGTGGCTGGAACTTTCTTTCGAAGAAGAGGATGTCAAAAGGGCAGTTTGCAGTGTGAATCGTGACAAACCTCTTGGGCTTGACGGATTCCCGGATGTTTTCTTTCAATATTTGTTGGGACCTTCTAAAGGACTGGTTATTGAAAATGTTCCAAGATTTCCATCAGAGAGAAAAAGCTAACAGTGCCTTGAAGTTTATTGCCTTGGTGCTGAAGAAGGAAGGAACACAAGACATTAAATATTCGCGGCCTATAAGTCTTTGGGTAGTGTATATAATTCTAACCAAGGTTTTGGGCTCTAGATTGGAAGTTCTTAACAAGTAAATCTCTTTGCCCAAGGCAGCCTTTGTAGTGGCAAATTCTGCATGGGGTTATGATCACACAAAATTGCGTTCGTTTCGTGCAATGCTAAATGTCTAGGTATTTTATGCGAATTTGATCTAGAGAAGGCATATCGCAAAGTGGATTGGGCTAATATTTGATGATGCTATGAGATATGGATTTTGTGGAGAAATGAAGATGATGGATTTTTTGATGTTTATCATCGGTCCACTTCTATATTCTATTTAATGGGAGTTTGAAAGGGTATTTCTAGAGCTCAAGAGGTTTCTGATAAGGTGAACCCCTCTCCCATTTTTTGTTTCCAATAATAGCCAGACTTTTTTATTTGCATAATTAGGGTGTGTACAACACTAGACCCTTCACAAGATTTAAGGTGTCTTTCCATGGTCCAATGATATCAAATTTGCATTACTAAGATTGCACTTCAAGTTTCTACAGTGCCAGTGCTCAATAGATGAAGAACATATTCCGACACTGCTTTGAAGAGGCCTTGAGTCTAAGAGTTACTATGTCCAATACAAGGCCAATAAAGATATCTGTATCACCAGATGAGCTCAAAGATCTAGTTGTTAAATACATTAGCTGTGGTATTGAATGCCTTCAGAGATAATACCTGGGATTACGTTTAGGTGTTGGTAAACCAGGTGGGGCTGTATGATATGGTGTCCTAGAAAGGTTTCACAAGAAATTTGCTCCTTGGAAAACTATAACTTTGTCAATTGCAAGATACATCACCTTGATTAAGTCCAGTTTATGTAATCTTCAATTTACTATATTTCACTATTGTTAAACCCTTCATCTATGGCAACTAGAATTAAAAAATATGAGTGTTCTTGTATGGGGAGTTCTTCAGAGAAGAGAACATTTAATTAGTTCGGACAGGGTGTGCAATTTGCAAGAAAAACGATATATGGGAATCAAGAGAGTCAGGGAAACGAATAGGACATTTATAAATGGTGGTGGTGAGGAAAATTGAGAAAGATGAGCACATAATGGATCTTAAAGGATGACTGAACCAAAGGGAGATTATTAGGAATCTGGAATAGAATTAATACTTTTAGCCGCTTCGTGGTAAATATAAGGATGAATATGGAGAAGGGTAGGAAAACTGGGTTATGACAAGACAGATGGTTGGGTGGGAACTCGCTTGGGGAGCAATACCCGTCACTGTTTGCTCTCGTTAGATTATCTCGCAGTGTCAATAGTGGTTGTTGGTAACTATTTGCCCACGAAATTTATGGGAAACCTGGGGGATGAATTACTGGATTTGGTAAATGATGAAAGATATTACAACTAGTTTTTATTTAACTGAATCAAAAGGATGAAATAATCTGGACTCTAGATAGTAATTTTATCAAATGTTGAGAAGACTTTTAATTTGTAGAGTGGGCAACAAATCACCTGCTAGTGGAATATGGAATATACTTGGACCACCTAAAATGTTAGTAAAATGGGGCGAAGTGCTTACCATTGATCACTTGACAAACAGAGATATGATCATCCATGGTTACTGGCATCCCTCAGCCTAAGTGCAATTTTGCTTCACATTTCAGTTTGGTGATTCCATTAAGCAATCTTCATGGAACACAATTTGATAAAGTTAGGAGTCTCGATTCCATAGTTATTAAATCTCGATTGGATACTTTTGGAATCTAGATTCCGTAGCATCAAATGTCACAGTTCATAAATGCATGAAACTGTGATTTGATCAACATGGAATCTTGCTTTCACCTTTACAGAATCTTGATCTAATTTTTTTAGAATCACGTATAAATTAGAAATCACATCAACTAAGTAGTATGTTGTAACATAAATTTAAGAATTCTTATATAACTTGATTTCTACTAGTACTTGAACTTAACGACTACTTAAAGAGAGAGAAAGAGTAGTGGGTTTGATTTCATTCCCATGGATTACAACACAAAACGTCACAAAGGCACAAAATAAGTCTCATTTTCTAGTATATATAAAAATACAATTTAATTTTCAATTATAAATAAGATAATAATCAAGTGCAGAAACATTACGTAATGTCTCCCTATGCCGACCTTCTTTGCCCCAGTTCTCAACCTCCTTCTGCTGCCCCCCTCTGTCACTCGGCCCTCTTCTCCTGTTAACCTTGCTTCGGCCTCCCCCCTTGCCCCTGGTCTTTCTTTTCTCGCTCTATCCTCTTCTCCTCATCTGATCTCTATCTCTCCATCCTCTTCATCTCGGTTCACTGACCAGTTTCGCTAGTCCTTAGTGGGTGTCTTCCACTCCCAGAGAGATGATTTCAGAGGAATCGAACGGTGGGGGAAAAGTTCTTGGAAGGAGTCTGGTCTGGCTTGTGGAAAACTTTAGGACGACTTCGTTTTTTTTTTTTCCCTCGAAAAATAGTGCTCTCAGTGCTTTGCGGAGCTCGGCTCGTGGTTCCTGCTGGGGAGCTTCTCTTTCTCTCTCCTGATGGTCTCAAGACTTGGGTTCTTTTCGCTATTAGAAGATTTGGCTCACTGCTTCTTCAATCCCTCTTCACACCAGGTGTCCGAAAACCTTTAAAGCTATCGGGATGCCTGCGGTCGTTCGTGGCCATCCACTTGAAGTCCCTTGAAACTCTCCCGTTCGCATCTATTTTGTTGATCGTTCAGGTCCTCGATCCTCATCTCATTCCGCCGTGCCTATGGCTTGAGGTTGCAAGTTCTTTTTACCTGGTGCTTCTTTCTTGGAGCTCAGCTACCCTCCTTCGCCTCGCTTCGTTCCGCCTTCTGGTTCAGCCGGACTTTTGGGACCTCCACTCTCAAACTTGGCGCTGCCTCTTTCGAAGGGCCCGGACAAGTGGACTCTTGTTTTCAGAAGATGAAACTTCCCCCCTTGTCGTTATACTCCCCATTCTCACCGTCAACGTCGTCATCTTGCAGCCCCCGCTACGTCGAGACCCCCGTCACTCCCTCCTTCCTTGTCATATGTGCATTCTGGTTCGATTGGCGTGCCACTCCCTTTGTCTATCATGTGCCCTCTATCGCTTACCTCTCAGCCGCCTCCCCTAGGTGGTCTTAATGACCCTGGATGACCCTGGGGCAGCTCCGCCATCATTCTCTATTGGCCCTTGTGGTCATTACCTTGATTTGAACCCTCTGAATGACCTGGTGACGACCCAACTGTCTTTTTCTGCTGGTTGCTCTGCCTCGAGTCTCGATTATATCCTCTCCCCTTGGCCATTTGGCATCTCCTCTCCTATTACCTACCCCTGTCATGTTTCCTATTTTGCCACCTACCCCTGATCTCTACCTGATCTCGAGGATTCATCTTCCGAGGTTGGATAGGTGTAACCCCTCCCTCGCTCACCCTCCCTGGCAGTGGCTTCCCTCCCTTCTCTCCTCTTTGTTCCCCCAGCCTTCCCATTCCCCTTAGCTCTGCTACCCCTGCCTTGCTCCACCTGTCACCTCTCCCTTTCTCCCGAAGTTTCCTTCCTCTCTCTGTGTGCCGCTCCCGATGGCTCCCTTGCTGCTTTGGGCCCTACGCTGTCTCTTGTTCCCCCATCCTCTCAACCGCCTGGGTTGTCTTTCACTCTGCCACCTAATGGTCTTACCCTTCCTACCATTTTCCTCTACCTTTTCTCTCCCCTTTTTCTCTCTCCCTTATGTTCCTCCTTTTGACTCTACTCCCCTTTGCCCTCTTCTGGTGTCTCCGCTGCTCCCTGTTGAACCTCCTCCCTCTCATCCCCCCTTTGATTGATCTTTCCCCCAGCCCTGCGGTCTCCTCCCTGTTGGCTGTTGCTGTGTAGGAAGCTTGCCCCTCCCCCACTCCTCCTCTTGCGGGCGAAACCTTTGAGCATGGACCCTCGTCTCACAATTCTCATTGGGATCCTGACTGACCCTTACAGTGGCAATCCACTGATTGTATATACCTATGCTTCAACCCCCCCCCCCCTCTCCCTAGACCTTTTTTCCGCCTCCGTTCGATTATGTGGCAGTGGTGGCTTCCCCCACTCCTCGTTATTCCTCCCCCTCCGCTGCTCCTTTTACTATTACCACTTCTCTCTGGGATTGCTCCCGGGATACTCTTCCATGTCGCTGAGGTGCGGGAACTTTGGTTCCTTTCCCTTCACCCTCCCTCTCCTTGATAACCTGCCCCTCCCCTCCCCTCCCCCCCCCATCTCTGTTTTCCCAGAACCCCTCCCTAACCTTGACTTCTACAATCTCCCCCACCCCCCCTTTGTCACCTATTCCTCATCCTTCACGTCCTTCTCTTGTTGTCCTTGTAAAACCTTCATCTACTCATCTTTGTGGGGTTCCCTCCGCCTGTGGATCCCTTCAGGCCTATCTACTCCATTTTTCGCCCTACCCCTTCAGACCTCCTCCCCCGGCTCGGTTTGCCTTCCCCCCTCTCCCTTGTGTGTTTGCCCCTTCTGGATCATTCCCATGGTGTTGGCTCCTCTGCAGGTCGCAGTGCCTCTACTTCTTCCGATGAGGTGTGGTCGAATCTGTCTCCGATATTGGTGGACTCTTCGTTTGTTGATGGTATGGACACGGCCCAAGGTGATGTTCGTGATGTTGTTAAGGTAATGGGCTTCCCTTACAATGTCCCCGAAGGCCCCTTCCACACCTTCTTCAATGCTGATGCCCAATCTAGGTTCAGGGTAAGTCGGAAGGGAAAGCAAGAGGTTGCAAAACTCACATGCAGTATTAACTATGATTGTGTTTGTTCTCTGCCCCTCTCTATTCCCCCCTATCCTGCTGAGCTATCCCTCGGTGGCCTCTGTATGAGGCGTTCCCCTAGGAACATCCCTTTCTCTATCCCTCCCAAATGTTAATTCTTTCTTAGAATATTCACGGGCTTGTTTTACCTCAAAAAAAACAATCCGTTAGGGACTTTTGTCTCAAATACAACCCCTCGATTCTAGTGTTAACAAAAACAAGTTACCTGTGCCTTCCTGTCTCCAGGTTAGGCAAGTATGGGGTTGTCGCCCTGTCAGTGGGAAGCTCTTCCTGCATAAGGGGCTTTGAGGGGCGTCTGGGTGATTTGGGACCCTACGGTCCGTTCCATCACCTCTACCCACATTGCTTCCTTTTCTTTGACTATTCTTTTCTCCAAGATCTCAGACGGCCTTTTGTGGAAGTTTTCTGCGGTTTATGGTCCAAATGTAGACTTGCTCTGGCGTGTTCTTTGGGACGAACTCAACTTGGTTGCTTCTTTCCAGCACTCCATTTGTTGTATATTGGGGGGGGGGGATTTCAACATTACCCATTGTTCCTTTGAAAGAAACAATTCCTCTAGGATCTCCCTAGCCATGCTACTTTGTTTGGATTTTGTCGACCTCAATAACCTCCTTCCACTCCCCATTCAGGGAATCCAATACACTTGGTCAAACCACTCACCTACTCTTACTCTCTCTAAACTTGACCATATTTTGGTAAGCATGGGATCTCATGTGGTAGCGTTGCCCAAACCCACCTCTGACCCCTGCCCTATTCTTTTGAATACGAATCCTGCTGCAGGAGGTATCAAACTTTTTGGGTATTATCTTGGCTGGAAGAAAAACCCTTGATATTCCTTATCCCTTCCTAGTGGCTGTCTCTCTCTAGCCTAGTTGAAGGATAGGCGGGTTTCAGAATATAATGTAAACTTCAACTTTTAAAGGGGAATTTTAAAAGCTTGGAGTTGCTTACTACCAGGGTCTTTCGAGATGCAAAAATGTTCAGCTCTTTGGGAACTTCAACTTTTAGATGTCTTGGAAGAAACTAGACCCCTGCTAGACCTTGAACAATAGAGTAGATCTCAACTCAAGTTAGATTATGCTATGATTCTCAAGAAAGAGGAGATTTTTTGGCACCAAAGGTCTAGCACCAAATGGTTAAAAGGTAGTGATCTTAACACTGGTTTCGTCCATAAAACCACTAATTGTAGGCATAGGGACAATACCATTTCCCATCTTTTAGTAGATGAGAGACTCCTCAACCAACCCCAGGGGATCGAAGAAGCTATTTTGTCTTACTTCAAAGATTTATTCTCTGTCCCCCTAGAGCCCTCGACCCGCTATGGGTGACCTCTCTTTCCTCATGCTTCTACTCGATAAAGCTTTGTGGTTGGAGAGATCTTTCTCTGAAGTTGAAATCCTAGAAGCTATCCATCTTGCCTCGGATTGGGCTCCTAGACCAAACGGGTACCCTATAGCTATCTTCAAACTTTTTTGGGTACATTTCGTATTGACGTGGTTGCTCTCTTCGAAAAGTTTCACTCTAGAGGAGTCATTCACAAAGCGAGGAACGCTACGTTCATCACCCTCGTCCCCAAGATCGAGGGTGCCAAACAGTTGAAAGACTATCGCCTGATAAGCCTGGTGAACTCCACCTATAAGATCATCTCCAAGGTCTTGGCTTCTCGCTTGAAGGAGGTCCTTCCTTTGGTTATTTCTCCTTCTCAGAGTGCCTTTGTCAAAGATCGACAAATCCTTGACGGTGCCTTAGTGGCCCATGAATGCATTTATTCTAGGCATCTTGCTAGTTTACAAGGCATTATTGTTAAATTAGACTGGGAAAAGGCATTCTATCACGTAGACTGGGCTGCGACCCTACTTCATAACTAAAAGCAGTAACCTCGGGCTTCAAATTGGAGAGTGCCTGATCTGGGCCAATTCAAACTTAACTTCGATGGGTGTTCACTGGGGATCCCGGAACTGCGGGAGTAGGTGCTATCCTCAGGGACCACTCGGGTGCTATTATTGACTATACCTCCAAGCACATTGGCCATACCGACTCTTCGACAGTAGAGGTCACAGCTCTCCTAGAGGGACTCAAGCTTGTCCATCCTCTCAGGATCACTTCACTTATTATTGAAGGGGATTCTAAGAATGTGATTGTTTGGGCTTGAAATTCATCCCCCTCTCCTTGGTCCTTGGCGCACATTTTTTATGAGATTAATCATCTTTGTAGGGATACACACGTCTTATAGAGGCATACTTGGAGGGAGTCAATCCTGGAAGTGTACGCTCTGTCTAAGGAGGCAGCTGCCCTGCTTGGCTCTTCGTTTTGGATCGGCTTCTTCTTTTGTCGGTTGCTTTGATTCCACATCTATGTAACTCTTAAAAAGATGGCTTTTTGATATTGTGTTTTTCCCCCCTTTTTTCATAAAAAAGAGGTTTTCTTTTACATAGAGCTTCCGATTTGTGAATAGCCTATGTTTCTCGGTTGGTTGTACTTTCTTCTCCCATACACTAAATGTTAACATTCTAAAAAAAAAAAAATTTATAAATATGATAATGTCGTATGCTTTGTTAAAAAAAAACATGACTTCCTTAGTGGATTAGTGAAACGTTTGATATATTATTTCAAATTTTATGTGAACGCCACATAACAATGAAGCTGAAGGGCAAGTTCTAGAGATAAGGATATTGATATGGATGAGTGACAAGACAAGAAGGGATAAAGTTCCAAATAAATACATTTGGGAAAATTTAAGGGTGTCACCAATAGGCGATAAAATGAGAGAGAGTAGACTTAGGTGGGCTGGCCATGTGTGGCGCAAACCCAATACAACACCTGTTAGGAGGTGTGAGTTAGTTCAAATAGAAGGATAAAATAGGCAAGGGGCAGGCTCAAAAGGACATGCTTGAAAGTAGTGAGAAAAATCTATGAGGACTGATGGCCTCACTGAGGGTATGACCCTTAATAGAGTAGAATAACAGTCCGGGATTCGTGTAGCCGATCCCAATTAGTTAGGAAAAGGCTTTGATGGTGAAGATGATATTATAAGTGCTTAAGAACTCTATTGGTGTCTGAGAACTGTAATATCATTCCTAAATTCTGAGAATGCAAACTAAATATCTTTTTTTTTAAGTTCGTTATTTACAAGTCAAGTATTTGTAAAATTAGAAATTTAAAACAAAACACCCACACCCAAGTTCCATAGCTTTGCGCAATCCTAAACCTCAATAAGGTACATAGATTTCAATACCAGGGGAACCCTTGTTCATGCCTTTAAGACCATTGAGGATCTTGATTCCAATATTAGAACCTTGGCTAAGGGTACTAAATACATGTATTCCAACAATAAGGGAATCTTTGCTTAAGCATACTCTAGAACCTTGAACCTTTTTCCCTATGAAACTGGTTTATTGTTGTTTCCCATCATGGTTTCAAGTGGTTGAGTGTGTGATTCCATAAAGATAGGAATCTCGATTCCAATTGGGTCAAAACTTGATTCGGAAAAGTTATGAATCTCCATTTCATTTGGGTTGAAGCACGATTCCAAGAAGATAGGAATCTCGATTCCATTTGGGTTGGAGCCCAATTCCTAGAAGCTAAGAATCTCGATTCTTGCAATACGTGTTGTATTGACGACGATTCCAACAAGATGAATCTTCTAGCTGCCTGGATTCTGCACTTCGGATTCTTAATTTGATTCCAAATCTCAGGCGTTTCCAATAACTATGTGATAATCCCCAATATGTGCTTGATATGTAAAATGGATGTGGAAACTGTGAACCTTTTATTTTGCACTATCCTGTGACTATGCAATTATGGTCATTTATATTAAAGTTATTGATAGAATGAGTGTAGCAAATAAGAGGATGCTGAGATGGATGAGTGGCAAGACAAGAAGGGGTAGAATTCGAAATGAATTCATTTGGGAGAATTTAAGTGTGGCACTAATAGGCGATAAGATGAGACAGAGTAGACTTAGATGGACTAGCCATGTGTGGCTCTGATCAAGTACAACACCTGTTAGGAGGTGCAAGTTAGTTCAAGTGAAAGGACTGAAAAGGGCAAGGGGTAGACCTAAAAGGATGTGGTTGGAAGTAGTTCGAAAAGATATGGGGACTTATGGCCTCACTGAGGGTATGACCTTTAATAGAGCAGAATGGCGGACCAGGATTCGTGTAGCCGACCCCAATTAATTGGGAAAAAGCTATGATGATGGTGATGATGTTATTAAGGTTATTTGAGTTCACATGGGTGTGGCCAAGTTCAGTTCTTGACCTGCTAACACAATGGTACAACCCACTGGTCCCTCTGATAGGCCACCTTTGGAGAATGACAATTTTGGCCGTTTTTTGGGCAATTTGGCGTGACTGGCAGAACACGTAGTTTAAGGATCATAGGCAGTAAATTGTGAAAAGTGCATGAACAAGTCAGAAACTCGGTCTCAACTTGGATGGTAATTTAAAACTGAGGTTTGGATTTCCTAGTGGATGACTTCCAATCTCTTTGGATAGAGATAGTTTTTGGCTTTTTGTGGCCTTCAAAGGCCTTGATACTTGGTTGTTTTTAGTAAACGCTCTTTTTGTATTGCCCTATGCATTTTGTAGTCCTGCTTTTATTTTTGGAACATTCCTAGTTTGAGTGGCAATGTTAGACTCACATTGTTGGGACATGCTATGCGGGCCTACCCTCCTTGGGGAGTAACACACCTGGAATTTGTTTTTACACTATGGCACCGCTATGCTTTAGTCAGCGTTTGCATGGGAGACTTGTGGCTCATGGGTTTGTTGGGTTGGTTTAAGGTATAGATGGGGTTGTAGTATAGTTGCAAAGGCTTAGCGCATGTTACGATTCCATTGATAACATTCTTGTCCAATAATTTTCAAAGGGACTTTAAATTGTTTTGAATAAGATAAAATGGTGTTGTTTTCTCTTGTTAATCACCATTGTTTAGTTTACAACATGGTGTTAGGATCTTTTGTTATAAGTTGAGGGAAGTTCTTATTGTTTTTAATTTGTTAAGAAGAGGTCCTTAATGGGAATTTTCACACCCCACGTTGAGGTCGTGTGGCATAAAATTGGGCTACGTGGTTTGACCGATCGACCCCACAGCATGACAAGCGCGTGATCGTCATTAGGTGTAAAGTCAATGGGGTGGGGCCCATTTCATGTCTAGGTGGTATGTGGAGTACATGAACGGCCCTTATTTGCAGTTTGGGAAAATAAAAAAATGGTTGAGGATGGTTACTTGGATAAGATTTGGTTTCGAAAATTTAAACTCAAAGTTGGTTAGGAAATTGGATGAATGATAGGAGATCTATTCTAAGTTAAGATCTAGTTATGGTGAGTCTTGTTAGATCTGGAAGTGCTATAAAGAGATCCAATTGGATAAGGAGATTTGAAGAGATTTGGAATGTAGGAATTTTAGGGATTATGGTCCTAATCCATGATGGCTAGCCAAGGGATGGATGGCTGGGATTAGCTCTCACATACCATAGATCTCCCGACTTTAGTAGAAGACTAATTCACCTAATTCTAACTTTACGTCTCTATATAAAGGGTATCCATCCACTTATGTATAGATCACCACATCTTCCCTAGAGATTTAAAGCATCATGTGCATGATAGAGAGATTTTAGAGGAACAAGAGTGTGCCAAGAAAATGAGGCTTTAGGGTTTGTTGTAAAGGGTATTGTGAGAGCTAGAGGTGGTGTGTGAGTGGTCTAATAAGGGTGAGGATCTTAAACTTTCACTTAACTGTCCCATACCCGGTTAAAGGAGCTGGGTTGTGTTAGGTAGGCAGCCAACATAAAACTTTGCCAAAACTTGTCATGAATCCTGGACCTACAGTATCTGTTTATACTAGGGTGTTCCTCATAAGCGATGCCCTGTACCGGAACCTGGGAACAGTGAGAAATGAGCAAGGGTTGGCTAGGGCATTCCCCAAAAGCGACATGCCGTAGTACCGCTTGGTTGCGGTAAAAAATAGGCAAGGGTCCCCTCGACACTCTGGACCAGTGCAAGAAGTTACTCCAAGAGAATGGGATTCGTCTAGCCACATGATGACCCAGTGTTTCAAAAAGCGTTAGGCAGGACCTAGGCGGTCGAGGGGGTTCAGGCAGCCCAGCGCCTAGGCAGGTGCCCAAAACTTAGGCGGCTCAGTAGATTTTTTTTTTTTTGGCTTTTCTCTCTCTAAAATAAGCTCTAATGAGTTTTAGGTTTCAAATGAACCTAAAACCCACAATTTTGCACTTTTAATATTATAAAAATGACCAAAAAATACGCTCAACGAGGGGCATTTCCGCCCCTGAGTGGCCGCCCGGGCGGCCCCCTAGGCGGGCTCCCGGGCACTTAGGCCGGCACCCAAGGATATCCGCGTTTTTGGGCGCCTAGGCCTGAGAAATGCACTCAGGCCCCCAGAATCGCCTAGGCGCTGGATGGGCCGCTTTTTGAAGCATTGAAGTGACCCCAATTAGTTGGGAAAAGACTTTGACGATGATGAGAGGTGGTATGTGAGGGGATGGAGTGGGTTTTGGAGGGTGGGTTTTGGACTTATCCTGCTGCCTGCGAGACTTCTAAGAGAGAGAGGAAAACTTGCAACCAAAACCACCTATTCTTTGAACTTACCCTAAACTAAGATGAAAAGATGTGCATTACTCTCCTAGAAGTTGCACCATTGTTCAGGGGCATTGTATAGGATGTTACAGACCCTAGAATGTGATTATAGGTCAGTTTTCAAGTATGCGATCTTTGCTAATTTTTCTTGTTTTTGAAACACCAAGTTAACAATGTGGCAGCAATTTTTCTTGGGTCAAATCTTGTTTTTCTTCTGTGTTTTTGAGTCTTGTTTCAATCTGTAAAATTTCATTAGGGGCACATGTAAGAGTAGGGAGTTACAAGGATTTTAATGAAAGGCACTTAATGTAGTCTGCATTAAGTTTGAAACTATTACACTTTGTTGCACCTAGCCAATAGTGAAAGCAAGCGTCAAGGGAAGTGGGACCATCAAAATAGGAGTTTCAAGGAGAAACCTGGTAGTGTTGGCATAAGTGGCATACCAAGGTATTACCAAGGAAAAGTGTCCTAATGACCTGCTCAGGTCTTAAAGATTGTGACTCAAATGAAGCTGAATGTGGTCCATCTTGTTTGGAAGTAGGATTGTTGATTAGAAGTAGGGGAGACCGCTTATAGAGTGGTGATTCTAACAAAGCCATTGGTTGGGGAACTGGGCAGTTCAAATGTCCATGTAGACTAAATTATGTGTTTGAAGAATTTGGGAAAGAACTACTTCCAGTCGTAGTTGGCATGATTCAAATCAAGAGGCTGATGCACTTGGAAAGGAACGGTTCAAGAAAACTGCATTGGGATGGCTTAGTTTAAATAATAGAGTTAGCTTGTCTAGAGTCTTAGTCTGATATATTTGGTGTTGAGGATTGATGTCTGTATTATGAGGAAATAAATCTGCTAAGGTGGAGTAAAAAAGACGACTCCGGAGGGTCGTTAAAAGCTTGAAGGGTCGTTCATGGGATTTGATATATCTAGGACTTGATATATATCCGTACAAGGGTATTTCGGTAATTTGTACCATCTATCTGAGACTCAGATATATATTGTTGAGATTGGAGCTTCATCCAGGCTTAAGGGTAAGGGAAAACTCAGATCTCTTTGTAATTAGATAAAAACAGAGAGGCGTAAGGAAGAGAGTGAATTGTAACCCTATTCTCCATTGCTAGTAAAGAAGCTCTAATCTCCAGTGGATGTAGGCACGTTGCCGAACCACGTATATCTTTGCGTTGTGGTTGGTTGTCTCTTTTTTTTGTGTTTGTTTCTTCTTTCTTGTTTTCGTGGATTGCTTTTCGTTTCTACAAATTGGTATCAGAGCCTACAAGGTTATTTCGTGTTCTGGGGTTTGCTACCACGATGACAGGAAAAGGCTCAAGCGTCAAGTATGAGATTGAGAGGTTCAATGGAAAGAACAATTTCACCGTTTGGCGATGAAGGATGAAGGATCTTTCGATACAACAAGGTCTGGCTAACGCTTTGCTAGGGAAATCGAAAAAACCAACAAAGATGGAGGAAAAGGCGGTAAGTGCAATTCGTCTGAATCTCTCAGATGACACCTTGTGTTATGTTGTGGATCTCGAAACTACTTCGGAGGTTTGGACAAAACTCGAGAGTATCTATATGACAAAATCTCTGACAAACAAGTTGTTCATAAAGAAAAAGTTGTATTCTCTTCAAATGGAAGAAGGCACATATCTGCTTGAACATCTCAGCGAGTTCAACCAGATCATAAGCCAGTTAGCAAGCCTTGAGGTCGAAATTGAGGATGAATATAAGGCCCTATTATTGTTGACTTCACTTCCAGGATCACACGATCACCTGGTTACGACTCTACAGTACGGGAAGGAGGCTCTTAAGACGGATAAAGTCACTGCTACTCTTATGTCAAAGGAGACAAGGAAGAAGACTAGCAGTATTAAATCTCACGAGAAAGTTTCTTTGGAAAACACAAAAAGAGTTATGAAAGGGGCAGATTAAATCAAAAGAGGTCTGGAAGTAGAAGTCAGTCAAAATCGAAGGGGAAGGGCAAGTTTATTTGCTATTACTGCAAAAAGGAATGTCATATGAAGAGAGATTGCCCAAAAAGAAAGGAGAATATAAAGAGGATAGAAATAGGAAAAACATCTGATGAAGCTAGCGTGATCGATAGCTCTGACAGAGATGATGATCTTCTCTCTATATCTTCAAGTAAGAATCAATATACTGATTCTTAGATTTTAGATTCTTGTTGTTCTTTTCATATGTGTCCAAATAGAAATTGGTTCGAAACCTACAAATCATATAGTGGTGAGTCTATTCTAATGGGGGACGATGCAGTATACAAGACCATTGGAATAGGACCTATCAAAATCAAGATGTTTGATGGGATAGTACGAACCTTATCAGATGTGAGGCATATCCCACAATTAAAGAAAAACTTAATATCTTTGGGGGCTCTTGATTTGAATGGTTGCAAGTATACAGCAACAGGTGAAGTCCTCAAAGTTAGTAAGGGAGTTGTCATGAAAGGTCAGATGACTGGGAACCTATACAGGTTGATAGGGAATACAATTACAGGTGGAGCTTCCGCAACCACAGATGTTGAGTCCAACACAGATGACACAAATCTGTGGCATATGCGTTTAGGGCATATGAGTGAACGAGGTGTGATGGAACTTCATAAAAGAAAATTGGTGAAGGGTGTCAGAGCCTGTAAACTGGATTTTTGTAAGTATTGTGTTTTCGATAAATATTGCAAGATTAGATTCAAAACTGCAATTCATATGAGCAAGGATATACTAGATTATGTACACACTAATGTATGGGGCCTTCACCAATCAAATCCTAGGGTGGGGCAGAATACTTCATTACCTTCATTGAAGATTACTCTAGAAAGGTTTTGGTCTACTTCATGAAACACAAAAGTGAAGCATTCACGAAGTTTAAACAATGGAAAGCAGAGGTAGAAAGAAAGACAAAAAAGAAACTGAAATGGTTGAGATCAAATAATGGAGGGGAGTACAAGTCTAGAGAATTTCAAGAATTCTGTAAAGAAGAGGGGATTGTACGTCACTTTACCACACCAGAAATTCCTCAGCAAAATGGTGTGGCTGAGAGGATGAACAAGACTCTTTTGGAAAGAGCTCGTAGTATGAGATTGAATGCAGATTTGAAGAAAAGATTCTGGGCAGAAGCAGTTAACATGGCCTGTTTCATCATTAATAGGTCACCATCTACAACGATTGATTGCAAAATTCCAGAGGAGATGTGGACAGGAAAGCCAGTAGATTACTCTATGTTGAGGATCTTCAGATGTCCAGCCTATGTCCATGTTCAAAGTGGAAAACGTTCCAAATTAGACTCTAAGTCTAAGCAATGCATCTTTTTCGGTTTTTGAGAAGGGAGTGAAGGGATTCAATCCTACTTCACATAAGGTAGTGCTTAGCAGGGATGTTGTGTTTGATGAATCTCACATGGTGAAGTCAATCAACATGCAAGATGACAAGGTGCAAGTAGATGAAAGTGATGGAGAAAGATCGACAGTCCAGGTGGAGCTAGAAGAGTCTGAAACACCAGAAGAGGAAAAATCATCTAGCAGCACAATAAAACAGCAACAATCACATGGTGAACCCTACAGTTTGGCAAAAGGCAGAAAGAAACGTGTTCACAAAGCCCCTGTGAGATACGGCTTTGAGGACATGGTAGCCATTGCTCTAACTGTTGGTACTGGAGAAATCGACTCCTTCGAAGATGCTCTAAGTGATGCACAGAGTGATAAATGAATGATAGCCATGATGGAGGAGATGAAGTCTCTGAAATAGAACAAGACTTGGGAGCTTGTCAAGAGGCCCAAGGGAAGGAAAGTGATTGTGTGCAAGTGGATCTTTCAGAGAAAGAGGCAGCAATAGAAAATGAATGTGAGAGATTCAAGGCTAAGCTCGTAGCAAAGGGCTATGCTCAGAAGGAGGAAGTGGACTACAATGAAATATTCTCTCCGGTTGTCAAGCACACTTCAATAAGGTTATTACTTGCTTTAATAGTCATGTTTGATTTGGAGCTAGAACAACTTGACGTGAAGACGACCTTTCTTCATGGTGATTTGGAAGAACAAATATTTATGAAGCAACCTAAAGGCTTCAAGGTGCATGGAAAAGAAGATCAAGTTTGCTTGTTCAAGAGATCGCTTTATGGTCTTAAGCAATCTCCCAGGCAGTGGTACAAGCTTCGACTCTTTCATGGTACGCATTGGCTATTCAAGAAGTGTGTATGATTGTTGTGTTTATTTTAAAGTTCTTGATGATAATTCCCTTATTCTATTGATGCTTTATGTTGATGACATGTTCATCGCTGCCAAGAATGCATGTGACATAACTTCTCTCAAGTCTATATTAAGTTCTGAGTTTGAAATGAAGGATCTAGGGGCTGCTAATAGGATCCTTGGTATGGAGATTCATAGAGATAGAAGTGCACGTAAACTCTAGGTAACTCAAAAAAGGTATGTTGAAAAGGTGCTGGAGTGTTTCAACATGGAAACAGCCAAGTCAGTTAGCACTCCATTGGCGAGTCACTTCAAGTTATCTGAACAGCAGTGTCCCACTACGGATGAGGAGATAAAGCAGATGTCTTTGGTGCCCTATGCTCGCGCAGTCAGAAGCCTCATGTATGCTATGGTTTGTAGCAGACCGGATTTATCTCATGCTGTCATTAGTCGATACATGAGGAATCCTGGAAGGGAGCATTGGAATGCTATTAAGTGGATTTTCAGGTATCTGAGCGGGACGTCAGATCTCAGACTTATGTTCAACAGGATGATAAGCTCTACAGAACTAGTGGGATATATCGATTCCGACTATGTTGGTGATTTAGACGAGAGAAGGTCTACTACAGGGTATGTCTTCACACTAGCAGGTAGACGTATTTCATGGAAGGCATGCTTCAACCCACGATTGCCTTGTCTACGACAAAGGCAGAGTACATGGCAGCAGTTGAGGCTGCAAAGGAGGCGATCTGGTAGACTGGTTTGGCTTGTGAGTTGGGGGTGGAGCAAGAAGGTACTGTTGTGCATTGTGATAGTCAGAGTACCATAAATCTTATAAAGAATCAAGTGTTTCATACAAGGACAAAACATATTGATGTGAGATATCACAAGATCAGGGAGCTTGTGTTAGAAAGAATCATTCACTTGAAGAAAGTTCTTACGAATGACAACCTTGCAGATATGCTTACAAAGCCAGTCACCATAGAGAAGTTCAAGCTTTGCTTGGATTTGCTTAATGTCTCTCATTGTTGAGAGTGAGGGAAACACCCCATGGCAGGTGGGGATGTAGTCGCGTACCTTTATGGAGGTACGGGGATGAAGACATCTTCAGGGTGGCTCGACAAAATTCAAGCTAAGGTGGAGATTGTTGAGGATTGATGTCTTGTATTTTGAGGAAATAGATTTGCCAAGGTGTAGTAAAAAAGACGACTCCGGAGGGTTAAAAGGCCTACGAACGAAAAAATTCAGATATATCCGTACATGGGATTCGATATATCTAGGGCTTGATATATATCCGTACAAGGGTATTTCAATAATTTGTACCATCTATCTGAGACTCAGATATATATTGTTGCGATTGGAGGTTCATCTAGGGTTAAGGGTTAAGGGAAAAATGCAGATCTCTTTGTAATTAGATAAAAACAGAGAGACGTGAGGAAGAGAGCGAATTGTAACCCTATTTTCCATTGCCAGTAAAGAAGCTCTAATCTCCCGTGGATGTAGGCACGTTGCCGAACCACGTAAATCTTTGCATTGTGGTTGGTTCTTTTTCTTTTGTATTTGTTTCTTCTTTCTTGTTTTTCGTGGATTGCTTTTCGTTTCTACATTTAGACTTAATTTTTGCAAAGGTAAAATATAAGTACTTGTAAATTGATTTCATGAGTAATGAAAATTCAGTGAAATTAAAAGGAAGTGCATTGTCATACTAAATTGTGACACCTTTTGGTTATTTTATGTCGGCAGGGCTATTTTTATTTGAATACATAGGTGTAGCATGCATGCGGCCCTACTTTATCTTTGGGCATCATAGGTCTGTTATTGCCTAAACTTTCGTGGCCTAAATGGCCTAGTCCTTCTAAGAAGCTGACAGTGGAGGATGCCTCTATGTAGCTACTTAGCAAGCTGAGGTCTTGTTCATTAATGGGATTAACTAGACGAATTGCTCTACCAAATAAGAGAAATCATCAACGCCACCCATAGAAACAAGAAAGCACTTTCAGTATGTCAATCTTTACTATGTCTGGACCTGGTCAGTTTCCCCGTGTTGAGTGAAATTAAGCCACAGGCTCCACTCCTGGTAGTGCCCTTCCATCAATTCCTTTAAATTTGAACCTCACGACCATACTCCCCTCAGAACCCTAAGCCTTTGATTTCCAATAAAGTGCCGATGGATTCCTGAAAGCACCATCCACTAATCCTTGGTCAGCATAATTTATTTACATAGAGGAAAAAGGATCATTCTTTTGTTTTTCTTAGAATGGGTAGGTGGAAGGGAATTTAAATGTTCTCCGAGATTTTGTGGGAGGTTGTAAATAGAGTTTGTGAGAATTTAGTAGCATGCAGTGATTTAGTTATTTCTGAGTTTCAGCAAAATGACCTATTAGCTCTTAAGGAGGTGAGATTTTCAGAACAACTCCAAGTAATGATGGATTCCAGAAATTTGAAATAGAAATCATTTTATGATACTTGGATATATTGTTTTACTTTCAATTAAACATAACAGATACACATATGGACTCTTGGAGTTCACTGATTTGGGGATTGGTGTTTGTTTGTTACTTTTATTGCTCGTCTGAATGTGAGATTCACGTTTGCAGATGGTGAGTAAAGTAAAAAAGGCGTGTCCACAAATACCACTGGTGCTCTATGTAAATGGAAATGGAGGTCTTCTTGAACACATGAAAGGAACTGGAGTTGATGTAATTGGGCTCGATTGGACTGTGGATATGGAAGATGGTAGGAGGCGCTTAGGAGATGGGATTGGCTTGCAAGGAAATGTCGACCCTGCTTTTCTCTTTTCTCCGCTTCCTGCACTAACTGACGAAATTCAACGGTTAGTATCTCTGCCCTAATAGGCCACTTCATGAACAGAATTTTTTCTTAAATTATATTTTTTAGCCTGTCTTTTAGGACAGTGAAATTATGCATGACATTCCATATTCGTCTTTCACCTGTTATACCTCAGTTGTCGATCAATACGAACGGACGTGCGAGCTGTTACAATTTTATCTTTGAATCGTTCACATTTTTTATTTCTGGATGCCAACTAGAGTTTTTTCTATAGTTATACTATGTTTAAAAGATGAATTATTCTTTTCGAAAGTCTAAATAACCTTCTATTGAAATTTCTAGAAACTAAATTAACTTCCAAAAACTTGGAATGTTCAGCCTTGGGTAATTTATAGTTTTTTGCATCTGCAAAATTACATCTAAAATATCAAATTATTCTTCCTCAGGATTATTTGTCCTTCGATGGGCTTTTTGAAATTAAATTAAAAGAAATGGTAGATATGTTAAATATTTTATCTCTTGGGTGCTTTTGATAAAGTTCCCATTTTCTATAGACAACTTAAGAAAACAATTGGTGATTATTATTCTGGCTATTATTAATAAAGGCATGGTTTGCCAAGAACAATAAATTTCCCATTTTCTATAGACAACTTAAGAAAACAATAGGTGATTGTTGTCCTGGCTATTATTAATAAAGGCACAGTTTGCCAAGAACTACAACTGTATGCTTTTCCTGTGCTTAATCGTTGTTGCATTTGATAGTTCAGATAGATATGGCACTAGAGCATTGATTACTGGCAGTACTTATGCTGTCTTTAGTGAAATTCAGTCAAACTTCGGGTTGCTGCAGTTTAAGACTAAAATTAGCCCTTCCTCGTGAAGTAGCCAGTACAAAATTGCCCTCCTGTTACTTTCTCAGTGGATATCCTTGTTCCTTGTTTGCTTCTCTTATCTCTAATTTGATTTCGTGTTACTTGCCATTTGCAAAATTACCAGACAAGTATATGCTTTCTTCCTTGGTTTTCATCTTGTAGTTACATAATCGGTCAGTTACGAAAAGGACAAGCAATGACTGTTAGAAAATGTTATGGCAGGGTTGTGAGATGTGCTGGGCACAGGCACATACTTAACTTTGGACTTGGCGTACTCGTGGGTACTCCCAAAGAGGCTGTTGCTCAATTCTTTGATGATTAACTTTTTGGAGAAGGCTTGGCCCCAGATCTTGTTTCTGTATTTTGACTTCAGCTTTAAACATTTCATTTCTTCGCGCTTCATATCAGTAGAGTTCCCTTTTCTTGTTTGTCAAGTGAGAATTTTGATTTATTGGAGTTGGCTTCTGTGTTCTAGGAGAGGTTAAATGTGTATCCCCTTGAGGCTGGGTTTGCAGCCGTGGCCAATGTCCAAATGAGCACACCCCTAGATAAATTTTGATGCGGACCAAACCATTGTTTCGAGACTCGGCCGGGAGTACTCGGCCTTACTCTAGGGGCAAGGTGAGTTTACCTCGAGTACACGGTACATGATTCTTAATATGTTATATAAAATAATGTATCGTTCTTAGGCATAGATATTCAAGTGGTGTATTGGTTCGTGTCCATTTTTAACTTATATGATTGTAAAGGTTCGAATCCTTTCATTGAGCCTTTTATTTTATTTTTTTTAAGCAAAACAGAAGTTATTTTTTATTTTTTAAGCAAAACAAAAGTTTAAAAATTGTCTGAAGAGGATTCGAACTTAACAACTCTTGGAAAGGGGTATTCTAGAGCTTGCCACTAACCAATGCGCCACCAGAACTTTTT
>NW_006499364.1:5770282-5814120 GCF_000471905.2 Amborella trichopoda | reverse complement strand
ATATATATATATACTCTACGTTCGAACCGCAATCATCCTACATGGAACCTCCAAAGGCAGCGAGCAAAGCTAACCATCTAGTCTTTTCACGTTCAATGTCATAAAAGTGAAGGCTATGATACACATAATATTAACATTGGTGTTGAATGTTTTAAAAAAGACTTGAATCGTATTCGGACAAGTTACACGGACTCGCCCGAGTAAATCGGGTTGGGCAAGGGCCGAGTACCTTGGGCGATTTTTCGAACACTAAACCAAACTATCCTCGAAACACAAAAATTAAAATTTTCATACCTCGATCATTAGGCTTAGAAACCTGAGGGTAGGTTGGTGAGGTGGAAGGGCTTGACGATATTCCTCTTGTGATCTTAGGAATATTGTCTTCAGGCACAAAGATCTGATAATATTCAAATGAAGATCTTTGGAGAAATATCTAGAGCCATACAATTCATTGTTTGATAGGGTTGCTGCGGTAATGAAATAAGTAAAGCCTCATCTTGTAACTCATTGAAATCATAAGTCCAGCATTGGAAAACGTTTACATCGATCATCTTGACTTGAACATTATGGTTGTGAAAAAAAAAAGATTTTAAGCTCTAAAAATATTGTATATTGTAATAAATTTTCTAAACCATCCATTTTGTCCTAAAAATAAGTCTTAAGAGATCCATAAGATATGTACCATTTTTTTAGTTTCAAATTTTATTGTGAGTGCTAAAAATGATTTTAGGGTCATCATGGCGATTTTCATTGTCGGAATTCCGGACTAGGTTTTTAGGCGAGGCTTTATTTTGTTTTCATAAAGCCAAGGCCTTCTAGAAACTTTATCCATTTCAAAGTACACATCCAAAATTAGAACAGAAAACTGTTCTTGATCAATGACATCGATTTAATGCCTTATAAAAGTTTAAAATTGAGGGTGTTAAACCATGTCAAAAGAACTTATTGTTTTAATTTTGAAATGTATTTTCTTTTCAAGTTCCTATTTATCATGGTTGAGATTTTCATCCCTCAAATTTTGAATCCAAAATCCATCTCTAAATAGATTTTGCAAAGATGATTCATTTAAGTAGGTGAGTCGTCCGACTAGGAGAAATCTTGTCCATACTAAAATGCCCTTATTGTTGTGCTTGAGCAGTTGGCTTGTCTGCTTGGCACGTTATTGATGATGGTGCAACTTAAAGAATGAAACCCACCACTTATCTTGAGAATGCTTCAAATAGGCCCCATTGTAGCTTTAAAAATCCCTTTTCCTCTTATAATTAAGAGCATGGGTATCATTCCACTTGATTATGACATTTGATGAGTGCCAATTATCATGATTGTGCAAAAGGCATGAATATTGGGACACCCAAACGGGGTCTGAGTTTCATAAAGTGGTTTGCTTATGAGTGGATGCAGGTTTGCATATGATCTAAAAAGTGTATGGTGTGTTACAAATTTGAGAGGCTGATCTGGAAATAGGCGGATTTGGTTGCCTAGGCAACCCTTGGGCTCCTACATAAATGTAATGATAGTGTAGCTATCCAAATTTTGCATCCTCCAGCTTCGTTTTAGTCCAACACCCAAACAACCCGCTCCCCTCACCACCAACCCCAACCCCCCCCCACCCCACCCCAAAAAAAAAAAAAAATATCATGTTTGGGTTGTCTTTGCTTTGATGAGGGTATTATGGCTTTCTATTGGACCAAGTTAAATTAATTTTTATTTTAGGTTTTTGTTTTGTTTTAGAGTGAAAATTAAGGTTATTTTAACTTTTAATTATTTTAATTATATTAGGGTTTTTATATCTTTTAGGTGCTGTAGAGATTTCAATGGTGGTTTGGTTATTTTATTATTTTATTCAGTTAGGGGTCTTTTAAGTCATTTTTTTAAGCAATATATGTACAAAAGGAAAGAGAGTGATGTACAGCCCCTCATAATGTTTATCTTAGAGAATTTTGTGAAGAAAAAAAAAACTTAAAAAGGATTTTTTAAAATCTTGATTGAAGGCCATAGAGAAGGCTCAGTACACCTTCTTAGGCCCTTCCCTTCTATGGTGTCTTTTATTTTTTTTTCTTTTCTTTCCCCTTCCTACTTTTCTTTCCTTTATTTCACCTACTTATTTCTTTTATTTTATTTCTTTTCCCTTCTTACTTCTTTCATTTCTTTGCTTTCCCTCTTTATTTGTTTTCTTTTCTCTTTCATATTTTGTCGCCTTTACAATTAACCATTAGTTTTCCCTAGAATTAATCCCTTGAAGCCTGAACCCTAATTTCAGTTATAAAATCAAGACCTTAATTTTCTTTAACCCCCATTCATTTCTAAATCTTAGAACTTGTTGTGCAGACCTACTTCTTCTTTCCGGCTTATGGATTGGTATTAAATTTTTTCAAAATCAACTTTTATTTTGTTAATTTTAGTTAAGGACAGATTTCATTCCATTAAATATTTGAAATCTCATCTCCCAAGCATCAAAATAAATGTTTAAAATTATGCATTGATTTTTGCAAGTTTGTGTACTCAATTTGTGGATAAAATACTAGTTGAATCTACAGAAAAAAAAAAAACGTGTCCATCAAATGATTAGTGAGTGGCTAATCTTAAGCTATAACAGTTGCTATCAAATCAGGTTGTCCTAATGCTAAAGGCCAAGTTGTTTAGGGTCCATCCTAGAACTTGAGAACGTCCATTAGGTCTTTAGGGTGTTGTCCCTTCTTTGTTATGTCTCTTAGTTTATGTCCTACTTTGTGAATAGCCGTCCTTGATGTTTTAAGTGTTGTCCTAGAGTTCCTAAATTAGGAACTTTGTTCTATCTAGAGAATAGTAAGTGTCCTTAGGTTCACATTCCATGTTTAATCAAGGTAAGTTAACCGAGGTTAGTTGAGGCCCAAGGTCGTGGGCATGTTCAAGGCAACAAACCATCCAACGATGATCAACATAATGACTCCCGACAACGTATTAGGGAGCACGACAGTCGAGGAGAGAGAGACTAAGTACCATAAATATTGGTTATTTCGTTGATGATTGTAACACAAATCTCACAATGAACAGAAAGAAATAAAAAAAAAAACAGAAGTATAGAAAGTAATCAGTCCAATCAAAAGTATCAGGCTACAGTGACGCAAAACCTGAGAAAACATTATTCCATGAACTAGAAGCAATGAGAAAAAACCATCCCATAATTGAGCAAAATAAAATGGGCCTCATGTGAAATAGTATCAAGTTCACACCCAACATCTCATTACATGTAGCATCTCACACCAACACAAACCAAAAGGGCTCTCTACATATGAATTGGCTTATCATATGTAGCCATGGCTGCCTCTTTCACGGCCTCACTTAGTGTTGGGTGAGCATGGCAAGTGCGTGCAATGTCCTCACTCGATGCTCCATACTGCAGTGCCATAACTGCCTCGTGTATAAGCTCCCCAGCATTAGGCCCCATTATATGAACCCCGAGTATCTTATCAGTCTCCTTCTCTGCCAAAATCTTCACCAAACCATCTGCATCATCAATGGCCTTAGCACGACTATTTGCCATATAAGGGAACTTCCCTACCCTATAATCCACACCTAAAGCCTTAACTTGCTCCTCTGTCTTTCCCACCGAAGCCACTTCAGGATGAGTATAGACCACACCAGGCACTGTATCGTAGTCCACATGCCCCTCTTTCCCTGCTATGAACTCAACACAAGCTACCCCATCTTCTTCAGCCTTGTGCGCCAACATGGGACCAGGCACTACATCTCCTATGGCATACACTCCCTTAACATTGGTCTCAAACTTCTCATTGACCTCAATTCTCCCAATTTTATCCATTTTAACCCCAAGGTCCTCAAGCCCGAGTCCTGTGGTGTAAGGGACCCGCCCTGCTGCCACAAGCACCACATCTGCCTCTAGCGTGGTTTGCTCCCCACCAGCGGCGGGCTCCACTGTCAGTCGCACCCCTGAGCCCGAAGCATCGACTCCCATGACCTTGGTTTTGAGCATAAATTTCATTTTTTGTTTCTCAAGAGTGTGTTGGAATTGCTTTCGAACCTCTCCATCCATAGTTGGCACAATATCAGGTGCAAACTCAACTACAGTTACCTCAGCCCCTAGTCGACCCCACACAGAACCCATCTCAAGTCCTATGTATCCAGCCCCTATAACTATGAGCTTCTTGGGTACCTCAGATAGGCAAAGTGCCCCAGTTGAGGAGACGATCTTTTTCTCATCAATTGGGATGCTAGGAAGTGACTTTACATCAGATCCAGTGGCGATTATAATGTGTTTTCCATGGACTAAGGTATTACCACCTTCGAGTGTGTCAACTGAGACTTGGGAAGGGGAGAGGAGCTTGCCAGTGCCCTTGACATAATTGACCTTGTTCTTCTTAAAGAGTCCCTCGATTCCACGTGTAAGGTTGGAGACAGCCCTGTCCTTCTGGCCAAGCATGGCAGGAAGGTCGACCTCAAGGTTTGAGAACTTGACGCCATGACTTGGGAATGCGTGCTTGGCCTCATGGTACATGTGGGAGGAGTGGAGGAGGGCCTGCAAATGCATGGGAAAGTTATTTGACAAGGTTAGGTGAAGATGATAGAAGCAATTACCAAATTCTTATGTCAAAAACTGGTGATAATTTGACATGATGATTCAGGTTTGTGATCATTGGGCAGCAAGTTAAATTTGAAAGGTGGAAAGCGTTCCATCACGTTGAGGGTAGATATTCATTACAATATCATTTGAACTGCAACTTTCTTTGGCATCAAAGAATCTCTATTATAGACAAACAATCAACAACATAATAATACTTCATATTCCATAAACTAATGTCAGAGGTGATACTAAAGTTGATTCAGAGTTACCATATCAGATTGTGCTTCAATGGTCCAGAAAGGCTACTAGTCTAAAGCACCCAATAGACCACAAACTTTTATTTCTTAAAAGTCACAGCTTTAATCATCAGAACTACTCACTCACAATTACCCAAAAAAAAAAACTACTCACTCACTTGATAGTATATATCAACTTGGCAAAACCTGGCAGTAGCAACTATTCCTTGGGAACAAACTTACAGTACATTTGTCCTTTCTGAAAAGCTTATATCATGTAAGTTTTTATATACAATTTGAGATCAAACAAAATACCCATCAAATGCAAATTAACCCATAAGCATTCCCAAATCAATAGTGCAAAGATGTTTAAAAAATGGTCACCAAACAACAAAACCCAAACCCTTATAAAATATACATAAACAGTACACACTAAACTGAACTTGCTTTAGTCGTAAGTTATCTGCATCCATCAGGAATGACTACCATAAACTCGGATTTTTAACTGTAAGAACATGCAGAATTTCATTCTTGGGGCTTGTCTTACAAATGGTAAGGTAGCTGATAAGCCTCTGGAGATTGATGGTACTAGTCAGCATGCAATAGAGATTTAATTCCATATCCAACTACTTACGGATCCTTTTTTGGAGGATTTTTGAATTGGACTCATTGTTCAAAAAAGTGGACCACCCAGTGCCTAGGCGGTCCAGAAGGCTTGGGCGCATCACCCAGGCCTAGGCGGCCAAACTGGGCAGCAATCCCCGGGCGGCCGCCCAGGACCTGCGCCTCACCTAGGGGTTTCAGGTTTTTTTTTAAACATAAAGGTTTTTAAGGATGGGTTTCTGGTTCATTTGAAACCTAAACCCACAAGAACCCATTTTAAAGAGAAATAAACCTCAAAAAACTAAATTTTGTGATTTTCATTGGATCGAAGTGTTTCTCAAAGTTACGAAAAACGGATCCAAACATCACCCAGGTAGATTAAATTTAGTTTTAGAGTTTTATAATCCTATTAGAGAGGCTGTTTTTTATTATTTTAGCACCTAAAAATATCTCAGAGGTGCGAGTGTGGAGTTCGAGCAATCAAAGTAAGTGCAAAACTTTATTTTGTACATTGCTTGCTTTATTTTGAGATGTCTTCTTAAGGATTTAGTCGAAGTGGAGATCAGGGTTGGAAATATGGATATAACCCGAATCCAAATGACAAAACTTGCATCAGATGCAATTATTGTGAAAAAGATAAAAAAGGGGGCATAAACCGGTTTAAGAAACATCTTGCCGGTATCAAGGGGGATGTTGCCCCTTGTAAAAATGTTCTTGAAGCTATCAGAGAGGAGATTAAGCAATATAGGAGTTCTATAAAACAAAAGCAGGAACAAAATCCTCGTCATTTGAATAGATCAATTTCTACTTCTTCTAGAAGAAGTGATCCGGGTTGGAAGTATGGTTATAACACAAAACCAAACAATAAAAATTTTACAAGGTGTAACTTTTGTGAAAAAGATACCACTGGGGATATCAACCGATTCAAGAAACACCTTGTTGGTATTAAAAGGAATGTTGCTTCTTGTAAAAAAGTTCTTAAAGCTATTCTGGATGAGATTAGACAATTTCTGAATTTAAAAGAACCAAAAAAGGATGAAAAAGAGCCTTGTTCTATGAAAATATCTTCTCCAGGTTCTTCTAGAAGTGGTGATCTGGGTTGGAAGTATGTCTATAACCCGAATTAAAGGGGCATTTACCGGTTTAAAAAACACCTTACCGGTATTAAGGGAGATGTTGCCCCGCGTAAAAATATTCCTAAGGCTACAAGGGAGGAAATTACAATATTTGAGTTCAGAGAAGCACAAAAAGATAGAAAAAGGTAAGAGCATCCAAGACTCCTAGGGATTCATCTGCACATACTAATAAGAGGGAGGTAGAAGAAGAGAAGGAAGATGTAGATTCAGAAGAAACAGAGGAGGACGAGCGTTATATTGAAGAGGGAGAGGAATCTGATGATGATGGCCTCGAATCGGATGCATATAATGAAGCTTACCCTATTCCCTCTGATGATGATGATGATGATGAGTGAAGACTCTTGGTGTTGACTGTTGATTGTTGAGCGTTGACTATTGTGTCCTAGACTGTATATTTTCTATTCTTATTTTTAGTTTCTACTTTCTAGTTTCTAGTTCTACTATCTAACTGTTGTGCGTACAGTCTACAACGTATCAGACTATCAGTGTATACTTGTATGGTTTTATTGTTTTAGCATTGTATGAAAAATGAAAATATGGATTATGGTCTCTTATGGATTATCAAAATTCTCTTCTCGATTTCTATCTCTTTTTGTTTTCAACTGGGATTATGGTCTTATGGATTATGGTCTTATGGATTAATCATTATGAGACTATCGTTTTTTTTTTTTTCAACTGGGCCACCCAGGTTCTAAGCGCCTGCCTAGGCGGCCTGGACTCCCATGGCTGCCTGGGTGCCGCCTAGCATTGTTTGAAACACTGATTTGACTATACAAATATCCATATATTTCATGTCATCCAAGTAATAAACCCTAGTTTTGGGCACTTCAGCATTCCACAAACATGAGGCATTTTCCTGGTATACTGAGATTTAATCTCACATACAGCATAGCAGCATTTTTTAGAGCACCCGTCCTAAATAGGGTTCTAAAGTGGCACCCAAAGAAGCCACACACCTAGAATGCTGCTCCAACAAGTGCTGAAATTTTTTTTAGGAGTGGCATTCAAATGAGCCCTAAAGAGGACCTAAAAGATTGTTATAACTATATTTCATTGCATTATCAGATAGATTTTGATTGTAATCTTTTATATCTATATGCACTCTGCTTGTTTCTGATTGGCTTCCTCTTAAATGGTATCAGAGCCAAGTTTCAATTTATGATTATTATATTGACTGGGTTAATCTCTAGTTCATACTGAGATTAGTATGCTGTGCGTCTGCCTAGCTGGTCTAGGATCTCTCGCATCAGAAAACGTGGTATGGATTGAAGGTTGATTTCAAGTGTTGATGTTATTCCACTGTCAATGCTTTCTGATGTTAACATAACCAGAATTCCGTTGAAGGCGAGAAGGCTGTGGTGGAAATTCGTACTTTGTTAACACAAAAGGAAAGCTGGCCTTCCATTCTTTTCTAAAAGTATAGTCATTATAATAATCTATTTTAAAATGGTAGCAGATACTGTTTCAGAAATCTCTGTTGATAATAACCTTTCTTCTAGTTCTAATTTTCGACCTATGTTTTCAAAACAAGATCACCTTTTTGAAATAACTTATACCCCTGAAAAATTTTCAGAAACCAATTCTCAGTTGATAAACCCTTATCATGTCTATGATAAGTCTAGTTTAAATTGGACCAAAAGAATAAAAAAGTTGTGTAGAAAAAGGAACCCAGAAGCTATAAAAGAATATGTTCAAGCCTCTTTTTTTTACCAAGTCAAATACCTGCTACCCAATCTGAACAATATGTTACCATTGCTTTACCTAGTAACCTATTCCCCTAATGGCTTAGAGATGGTTATACCCATATCCATTTTGGCACCATAAAGCTAGCTCTGACTTTTCATGGAAGAAGAGGTATGGAAGCAGTTTCCCGAACTGCTTTGCTAGATTCTAGGTTTTTAGAATACCAGCATGCACGTATTGGAACTGTACAAACAACTTTAAATGCAGGAACCATATTTGTTACTTTCTTCCCAAACTTTAATATCCTTATCAAAGACCCTCATTCGAGTTCAGCTTTTAAAGTCCAGTTGCATATTATAGGCACCAAACAGATTGAAACAGCCACTGTAGCTACACTCCATTATCAAATGGTGTATAGACTACAGAACCATGCTTTTGACATAGTTACCCCTTTGTCCCCAAAACAAGAAAATACAGCATTGTTTATCAAAGTTGATAACAATTCCCAACCTGTCTGTCATTATATTCCCAGACAAATCTCTCGAGAAAGGTTGCTTGAATTAATTCCATCTACATGGGTGACAAATTATGAAACTCTCCAAAATCAATGCCAACCATTGATGCAATGAGATTCTAGAATGACTAAAATGCCAGACGGAACTGTGCAGATAAATTTTCAAAATCAAAGGATAGTTGAAAACCAGAGCAGAGAAATATTTCATGGATTACTTGAAAAAGTCTCCGTTGTTGCTTTTGATAAAACAGGAAAACCAGTTTATGAACAAAAAACTTCTGATGGCCATAACTGGTTTGATACTTGTGATTGTTCTACTTGTCGTGAAGAAGTTTTAGATGATTTTCCAAAAAGAAAAAGCAAAAAGAAAAAATCATCACAACAAAATCTTCATCAAAGATATATGGAAGGTGATCCATCTGTTGGTTTGCTTGGAGAAAGTTCAGGAAAATGGGATTACTACGTGACATATGCATGTTCAAATCAAAAATCCAAATTCCCTGTTTCAGAAATAGTTCCCTCAGGATGGGAAGATCTAGAAGATAAATAGATTCCAGACTGTTTAGCTTTTGATCCGCAAAGTTCAAATTATACCTCAAATTTTCCTCCTTTACATGATTGAGAGACCCCAAGAAAATGAAAAGCATGTATGGAAAATTAAGAATCCCAATGTAAGAGACAACACTGGTTTACAAAAGTCTATTTCTCCAGCCGAAGCTAGTTTAAATTGGCAAGCTGAGAATGCCAAATCTCAGAATTTAGCTCTACTTTGGATAGAAGAAAAGCAAAATGCAATGTCTACCCAGATGCAGGGATTATCAGGTATAATAGTTCAACTAAAAGAAAGAATTCAATTGTTGCATGAAGAATTGATGCATATCTTGTATACAGTACAAGATATCAACGAGCAAACTTATTTGCTAGTTCAAAAAGGACAAGAGAAAGCCTCCTTGGAAAAACAACTTCAAAGCCTTGAAAAAGACCTTTGGAAATCTCAATATCAATCCCAATATCCTCAGCATCAATACCAATCCCAGTCCTCAGACATATCCCACTTTAAGAAATCCTGACCCTTTTCGTCCCACGAGAACTCTTTACCCAGCCATTGCTCTAATTTCTCCCAGAAATTATGGTTTCAGACCATTAAGGACCTTTGAGCAGGAAAGACAATTTCCTGAAGCAATGTTTTTTCCCCAATTAAGAAAAAAACCAAATATGCACACCCCATCTTCATCCCAACATCCAATTTTCAGTCCCCAGACAACGTCACCACCAACCATTGTCCATCCTTCCACTGGTTCCCAAATACCAAAACAAGAAACCCAAATGTTTCAAAATTCTGATACTGAATCAGATGTTGTGGCCTCCTCTGTTACGGCTGAGATGAATATTCCTTCTAAACCCTTCAATGATATGAGTTCTTTTCTTAAGAACTTAACAAAAGAGCATGAAGTTAATCTTCAAAATGAAACCCACTCTTCAAATGATATGACTGATACATCTGAAACATTAATTGAAGATACATCTTCTTCTTCTATGGATTCTGAATCCTTATTGATGATGAATCCTCCTGAACAGCCACCTGAACCTGACCCTTTAATGGAAGAAGACCTCAGACCACCTAACCACCAAGAACCTCAACCAATCCCCACATATGGTGACTCCTCCAAAGGCTTTACAATTGATGACATTCCACCATCTCGATGGAATGACAGGTTTAAATAAATTCAAGAATGGATGAATTCTGAAATGCTGAATCCGGCTAATTCTTTAGCTGGTACAATTTCTAAAGTCATTGTGAGGTTAAGAGGAAGACTTTTTGATTATATAAGTCTTGGATAATACAGGCAAATGCAGTTGCAAAACAGTGAGTCCATTATTGCATTTCTTAATTACCTTGTTGCTGAATTCTCAGGCCCAGTAAAACATGAATAAATAGTTGCAAGAGAAGAGTTTTTCCAATCAAATGTTCATTCAAGAGACAAGATCTTGAAAAACACTTTTTAGAAATGAATAAGAGGTACCATAAGGTAGGAGGGATTGATGATGTTAACCTAAAACAATTTTATCTTGAATCTGTACCTCCGACTCTTTAGCAAAGAAGCAACAAAGACTATGGAAAATCAGGGGCTTACTATTCAAAACACCAGTTTTGGTGAATTATATCAATATGTTCTCCATGCCTTAGAAAGACTGTGCAACCAAGTTGAATTTGTCAAAGAGATGGAAAACAACAAGCATCTATTGGAAAAATTTTGTGATAAACCATATCTCAAGATCAAATGTAATTCAGAGAAACAATGTACTTGTCCACCTAATTGCAAAAATGACAAAAGACATCGGAGGAAAAAGAAGAAATACGAGAGATTTAATTACCTCAGAGGATCAAGGTTCCGGAATTTTAAACACAAGAAAGGAGATAGATGCTATGTCTGTGGTCAAAAGGGGCATTTTACAAAAAATTGCCCTAATCAGAAAAAGAAGAAAAAGATTATCCACCTCCTTTCCCAAGTTCTGGATAAAGAAATTGATGATGATTTAGAATCTGTGTTCTCTCTTGATGATGAGCAGAATTCAGAATCCCTATTGTCTATTGCATATTCAGACAACAATGAGGTAAATGAAATAAGCAAGACTCATATCTCAGAGATATTGTCTCCACAGGAAAGTCATGCAGAGATAGCCAGTTTACCTTTTCAGCCAACCCCAATAGCCTTGGTCCAGATACTTCCTGAACATTATGCCAAACTTTTGTTCATAACAGCCTTTTTTGATACAAGAGCATCAGCTAGTATCTTAAAACTAGATTTGCTACCAAAACAGTTTTGGGAAACATGCAACCAAACTTTTCCAGCTGCTAATGGTGAAAAATTTACCATAAACCAGATTGCGAAAAATTGCCCTAATCAGAAAAAGAAGAAAAGGATTATCCACCTCCTTTCACAAGTTCTGGATAAGGAAATTGATGATGATTTAGAATCTGTGTTCTCTCTTGATGATGAGCAGACTTCAGAAACCTTATTGTCTATTGCATATTCAGACAACAATGAGGTAAATGAAATAAGCAAGACTCATATCTCAAAGATATTGTCTTCACAGAAAAGTCATGCAGAGATAGCCAGTTTACCTTTTCAGCCTTGGTCCAGATACTTCCTGAACATTATGCCAAACCTTTGTCCATAACAGCCTTTTTTGATACAGGAGCATCAGCTAGTATCTTAAAGCCAGATTTGCTACCAAAACGGTTTTGGGAAACATGCAACCAAACTTTTCGAGCTGCCCTCAATCTTAAGGACTAGACTAGCCGAAAATCTTTTAGTTCCTCTGTGCCCTCAATCTTAGGGACTAAAGCAATGAAGGTAGCGTTCATTGCTTTGTACAAGATGCACCGGTGGAAGAATTCTTCAAAGAAGTTCAGGAAATCAATCCTGAAAGTGTCCCAAAAGGTGTTGAACGGAGCAACTGGGAACCCATCCGGGTCAGGGGCTTTGTCTTTCCCCAGGGCAGAGACTGCTGCTAGGATCTTAGTTTCTAAGAAAGGACGTTCTAACCACTAGACCCAATTGGGAGGAATGTGGTGAAATTGAAGATCACCCTTCCAGGATCTTGGGTCCATGGGTGCCAAATAAAGGTTCTGGAAGTAGGAAAGGATGGCTGCTTCAATCTCAGGTGATTGGCCAACATCGTATTACCATCTTTGATTGTGGCAATGGAATTGTCCCTCCTCCTGCAGTTTGCTATACGGTGGAAGAAGCCAGTGTTGTTGTCCCCATGGTTTAACCATTTTACCCTGGATATCTGATGCCAATGAATCTCCTCTTCTTGAGGGTGGAGAAATACTCATGTTTGTGTTAAGATTTGAGGTTGGCTTTCAAGGTCGAGACGGGGCGTGATTCCTCCAAGAGGTCATGATCTTGAATGGAGGCTAGGAGGGTTGATTGTGGTGGGAGAAGTTACTGGGGATGGTTCTACTCCAAGTTTTTAGGGAAGCCTTAAGGAGTTGGATGTTGGTTTGCAAGATCTACCCAGCCCTACTTGACACCAACAGTGAGAAGGAGTTCCACCACAACGCAATAAGAGAGGACAGAGAGGACTCTTCCAGGAGGGGTTGGGAAGGCTGGCCACTCGGTCTAGTTCATTCCAAAGAAGGTAACGTTGAGCCAAAGAGTTCAGGCCATAAATGGCTGTAAACTTCCAAAGGTACCCGTCCGTGATCCTGGACAGGAGGACAGATATGGAGAAGTACCCTAAGAAGGAGGAGACTAGAGAGTGTTCGCCTGGGTTCCAGACGACCCAGATGCCCCTGCAGCAGGGCAAGAAGACCCATTGGCTAGGCCTGCGTCCCCAGACCTGACGAATGAGTTGCAGGGATGGGTTGGGCTGCTTAATCTTAGTAAGGGCCAGGATAGTGGGATTGTGCTTCGCGCACATGTTCCATGCTGCATTTCTTTTGAGGTCTTGTCCCAAACCCCTCACATTCCATGACAAAATTTTCATGAGGATATGAGAGGGTTGTGTGAGGGTGCCAGCCTTGGGGACCTTCTTAGGGAAGGATGTGCGGAGCTAGCCTGTGCTACAAGGTCAATGGGTTGCCCCATGGAGGGTAGTTTATCGTAGTTGATGCTGGAATTGAGGTTGACGACCTCTCTGTCCTTTAATTCTCAAAAACACTGTAACTCAGAAAGCTCAGCACCCTATTCTCTTTTACAGACTACATTGTAACACAGAAAGCTCTGCACAAATCCAAGCAACTGCAATTCAAAAAGCTCTGCACACTGTTACCTTTTACAGACTACAAACTCACTCAAACAATAGAAAGAAAAGGGAGAGAAAATCTAAACACAGCACTCAAAGCGCAAACTTAGGATGCCTTCCTCTAAGGAAGAGTCCCCTTCTTATAGTTCAGTTTCGGACTTCAATAGTTTAGATCTAGTCTCTAAATTAGCAGAGAGCTGTCAGCCGCCTCTTATCTTTCTCCACGTATTTTACAAAGTAAAAGCGTCGGCAGTATTGTGTCGGCAGCATCAAAGTAGGGACACCTGTTCTTTTGATTTGACTTAAAGGTGTCGGTAGCACAAATAGTAGAGACACTTGTCTTTTGATTTGACTTAAAGGTATCGGTAGAGATACAGTAGGTTTGATTTTTAATGGGCCTCGTGTCCTGGATATAGTGGAGTCGGGCTGGCCCTATGCATTTACTTTTGATGGATTGGGGGTAGAATCCCCGTACTGTCATCACCATTCAAATTTCTTTCATCTTCGCTGACCGACATTGAGTCTTCTTCAAACATTGATAATAATTTTTCTTTGAGTTCTTCTTTGGACAGATTTGGATTTTCAGTTTGTAATAGCCTTAAATATGAGGCTATTCCTATTGACTAGCTAAGTCCAAGTGTATTAACTTTAATTTTTATGATCATGATGGTTTCGGGAACTAAATCTTTAGTATCAAAACAATACCACCATTTTATTTGTATCACTCTTTCAAGATGAGGGATATAATCCTAATTTTCATCATCTTCAGTAATAATATAAGACCATCTGATGATCCAAGGGATCTCATATAAGATGGTAAACAGGACTAGGGTCTCCATTTTAAACCAATTTCTGTTGGCTGCTTCGAATTTTGACAGTGAGCATTGTAATTGTTTAGGATAAATATCTGGGTCAGGTCCCTAATATAACATCCATTTTTTAAACCATGTAGACAATTCATTTATAGCTTCATTAAGCCTAAAACAGATAAACCAGCTGTGAGTATTTTGTTTATTCTGGAATATTAAGACCTTTTCCCAAGCTTCGATGTAATCATAATAGTTATAGCTCTTGATTTTAGAGAAAACTAAAATATCTTGGCTTAAAAGGATCAAATCCCCAATCTTTATAGGCCAATATTGTTTTGATTCGAATTTTTTAGTAGGCTACAATGTCATGCCCCCTATATCTTCGGACAACTTCTTTAGATCATGTTTCTTTAAGGATCGTTTCGTAGAACATTTGACATTTAAATTCATCTTTAGGATGCATATGATTTATTAGGTAAATTTTTACAATCTCATTTGGATTAAGATGTATATGAATATTGTCTATTGGTAAGATGGGAAGATAAGATTTTTCCCTGTATTCAGAAGACTAAATTAAGTCTTCACTTGTATTTGGGTTGTTTTCTTTGTAAGTGGCTTGTCTTGAGGTTTCACCGCTGGGTTTCATTTGGATTTTCCCCTGGATTCCTGTAAAAACTCACGTGTTAAGAAATCTGGTAAAGAATTTGTATTACCTTAGATATGTTCAATGTTGAAGTCAAATGTTGCTAAGATAGCTTGCCATCTGGCAAATATCTGTTTTGAGACAAATATTTTAACATCTTTTTCTATAACATCTTTTGCTGCCTTACAATCTGTTCTAATTAGAAATTTTTGATTAAAAATATTATCTTCAAATTTTAAGACGCAGCAAACAATAGAGAGAATTTCCTTTTTTATTGTGGAATAATTATTTTGGGCATTATTCCATTTTCTAGACATAAATCTAACTAATTGTTCTTTTCTTGAGTTTGGCATTCTTTGTTTTAGAATTCCTACAAATCCAATCTCAAAAGCATTAGTCTCTATTATTTTGAAAGCCTCAGGGTGAGGGATTGCTAGACATGGTAATTCTTTAGCTTTTATTTTGATTTTTCAAATTGCTTGGGTATGTTCTTCTCCCCATTCTATTAAACTCTTTTTGAGACGGTTATAAAGAATTGCACAGTCTCCAATTAGGTTTTTGTAAAAATCAGCAATATAATAAAGACTTCCAAGAAATCTTTGAAGTTGTGTTTTATCCTTGATTTCATCAAGAAAATATTGAGCAAAACTTATTGCCCTGTCAATGGGAATAATTGACTGATTATGTACATTATGTCCTAAGAATCGAATTTTGGTTTGGAATAGTTGAACTTTATTCCCAGACAGATCCAATCCTGCACTTTTTACTGCCTGTAGAAAGATTGTCAGACGTTTCCAATGTTGATCTATAGAATTAGAGAAAACCAAAACATCATCAATGTAGACAATCATAAATTGAGTATATGGTGTAAAAATATCATTCATTATATGCTGGAATTCAGAAGGGGCCATTTTTAACCCGAATGGCGGCATTACATTCCATTCATAGTGACCAAATGGTACGGTAAATGCGATTCTATATTTGTCCTTTTCTAAGATCTGTATTTGTCAGAAAATATTTGGGCTTCGAAAAGTCTATTAAGCAGATCCCTTTTATTAGAGATTGGGTATCTTATCCATCTTAAGGCTTTGTTTAAAAGTTTATAATTGATAACAAGCCTGGGTACTCCTCTTTCTTTTTCTGAAGCCTTCCTACATAAAATGCTGGACAGCTCCAAGGAGAATATTCCTGATTAATTTTTTATCAAGGAGGTCCTGTATTTCCTTTTACAGATTTCTGGGAGTCTACTATTCATTTGAATGGGTCAGGACTTAATAGGAATAAATTTTTCATTGAAGTCAAATTCATAAGGTAATTCAACAATGTTTTTTTTCTGTTCCCAAAAAGCATTTGGAATATCAGAACAGACTTCCTTTTCAAGTCTATTTTTTAATTGAATAATTTTCTCCTGGTTTAAGGGTTCATTGATTTTTTCTTGTATTTGTTTAGTTATTATTTCTTGTTTTAAGGTATTAATTAGAGATTCTTTGTTTTTCTTTAAAACCATAACTTGGTATATTTCCTTTAATTTTGGTTTTTCAATAAATTCAAATTTAAACTTATGTCCTTGAATTTCATACTCTATGCCAGATGAGTCTAAAGATTTTATAGGATACAGAAGACTTAAAAAGGATGTTCTAGAATTATTTCTTGGGCAAGTCCTTTTACCATTATAAATGGCATTAGAAAACATGCTCCATTATTACAAACAGCTGCTTTAGAAAGTTTATAATTGATCATAAGTCTTTTCCATTGGCAGTATTTAATACCTGGGTAGTTTTATCAAAGAATCTTGAAGGTACAAGTCCTTCATTACTACAATTAAGATCAGCTCGTGAATCAATAAGAGCAATAGCAGTAAAGCTGTATTCTTTGGAAACCACAATTGTTACTCTGGTATGCCATTTTTGAGTAATTACCTTGTTTATCATATTAATATAATTTAATTGTTTGAGATTAGTATTTTCCAAGAGATTGACATTTTCTTCTTGTGGTACCATATTTTCAACAAACTCATTTAGCAGATTTTGTTGTGTTTCTTGTTAGTCTTCTAGTCCTGATCTTTCAAGAATAGAAACTCTATGGTTAAGTGTCTGTATTTCTTTTAAATTTCTTATTTCAAATCTAAGTTCAGAAACTGTAGTTTCTCTTTCTAAGAATATTTGTTTTTTGTTTACTTTTTCAATGATTTGTTTAAAGTCATAATTGGGCTCTATAACTTTATTTTCAGTCTTCTCTTTAGCAAGATATCTAACTAGTGCATCACTTTTTTCAAGAGGATCAATTTTGTCAATTATATGTAGAACCAAGTTTTGTTCTTCAGTTAGTACATTAAGACACAAGCCTTGCATATCTAATAAAGCCTTGTAATGGTCACAATTAGAATCTTTCTCGTCATGACTATTTTCTTCAGAAATTTCAGTATTGCTGTTAATTTCATAGATTTCATCTTCATGAATCCGTATCCAAATAAGATAGGTCATCTTCAGAAGAGTGTCCAAGAAGTGTATTTGATCTAGCTATTTTTTCAGACCCTCATCAGTTATTTCATTAAGTTTTTGTTTTGTCCTGCATCTGTTAGCTTAGTGTCCATAACGACCGCACTTTTTGCAAACAGGTAGTTTTCTTTTAACATTCCTATTTTTAGGCTCATCGTTTTATCTTTGAAAATTAGGCTTAAATTTTGTCCTTTTTTGTCTCTTATAATATTTTCTATTTTTCTTATAATCACTTCTCTTAAAATCACTTGTGTTTTTTAGAGTGGGCTTTCTCAGGGAATGGATAATATCCAAATTGTTCAATTGTTCGCAGAAATCTCCCATTTCTCTCTTGCCTGTAATTTTTTGTTTTTCCAACTGTCTCTTGAGCTTGAGTCAGTACAAAGTTCTAGGCCTGTGGCGCATATTTCGTTGTCTAGCTGGCCTAAGGTATAACTGTCATAAGGGATTTCTTTTTCCCCATTAGCATTCTTAAGCTTTATTTTAACTTTTTCTCTAAACAAAGCAGGTAATCCATTTAAGAATTGGGATTTCTGATGTACATCCCTAGCATTATTTCTAGTAAGTAATTGGGTATGAAAAACATCTTTATACCACCGATAATGCGAGAGATCAGGGCACCTAAGGTTTTCTAAAAGCTCTCTAGTTCTTTTATTCCAGACAAAGGTATCTCCTATGAAATGTAGGGCGATAGTATAGATCAAGGTATTAACATAATCTTGTTGTGAAGGTATTTTTTGTTTAACCCCTTGATTATAGACAATGCTAAGAGTCTGCTTTTTAGCGTTGAGATGGTATTTTTCTCATCGTCTCGTAAGTAAAAGTCCCACCATCCTTTTAACTGTCCTGTGAATCCATTGATTATAGATCTTGCAATATCAGGGTCTCTATTACCATGATTAAAAAATGCTTCAGCATACATTACCATGTGTGTGATTAAATTCATTTTTTGGTATTCTGATAGAGCATCAATATTCCATTCAACGATGGATCTTCCATCTTATTGGACTGCATTGGAAAATATATCTTCCTCATATTGAAGATGGACAGGAGACGGACGAGGATAGTACATCTTTGAAGTAGCAGTAGGCCTAGTTTTGGTTCCGTAGTTTATTCTATTAAGCTGGTCAGGATTATGGGATGCTTCTTTAAACATTTCTTCAAGTTTGAGAATTTCATCGTTACTAACATCTTCTAACATGTTAGCAGTATTTTCCTTTTTCTTTTCCTTTTTCACTGATTTTCAGGTTAGCAAGTCTATTAACTAATTCTTCATAAAATTCATTTTCTTCTCTAAGGGTTGGTCCTAACTTGAAAGTTTTATTAGAGATAAGAATAGCAGGTTTAAATAGGACGGGTTTAAGTTTCTCCTTTCCTTTAGAAGGTGGAATTTGGTTAGAGGTAGAAGGTTTATCCTCTAGATTTTTCTCTATTCTTGTAGCTTGTTGTCCTAAACTTTGAAGGAATAAATTTGTATAATTATTTTGCTCAATTATGTGACTGAGGCTCTTAAGATTGACAGGTTTTTGTAACATTCCTTCTTCTTTGGGAGCATAAGTTTGTTTATAAGGAACAGCTCTAGCTTTATTGATTTCGATAGGTGCTTCAGGAAGGTGAATATCTTTAGTTTCTCCATTTGGTGTCTTATAAATTTTTGTAAGTACGGCTATAGTAGCATGGTTCTTGGATTTAGGAGTGTATAAATTATCAGGAAATCTCTTGTTTTTAGAATTCATGTAATATTTTAGCCAAGTGAAAAATCTTATATTGATTTTGTTTTTTATCATAATCTTAATGTATCCGTCATCTAAAAATTTTATCAATGGTTTGCTGTGATTAAGAAACCACTCCCTTACCTCTTTATTTTCTTCAAAATGAAAATCTTTTCTCAGAAGTTCATAATGAATTTTGAATTCTTCTATTTTAAGCATGTGGACATGTCCTTCAGCGATATTAGAACTAGAACTATATCCCATGTCAGAAAAAGTAGGTTCTTGGGATCCTTCAGAATTTTCATCATTTTGAGTTGAGGTGATATCAACCTTGTAGGTGGGTTGAACCACTTGTTGATTTTTCAACTGATCAAGTCCTTCTATAAGTCTTTCTTCTTGTTTTTCTCTCTTTCATTCTCTGTTTGTGGAACGGAGGAGAAAGACATGCTAGGGGGTTGTCTAGGAATTCTGTTTTGATCAAGAAATGTCATGAGCAAAGGTGAAAATTGTATTTCCACCTTTCCTTCAGCATATTGAGTTATTTAACTGATATTTTGATTTTGGATTGGTTTAGGTGGAACATCACAAGGTAAAATCCATTTTTCAGGTAAGTTAACCTGATCCCAGCAAATAGTTCTGGGGGTAATTAACTTTGATTTTTCAACATTTATTTGGAAAAGAACAGTTTGGCCCTTAGTATCTATTTTCCTAACATTGGGGCAAATAGTGGTCATGGCTTTGTAGCATACTCTATATGTGACGGCTATATTTTGTGACCCAATATCCATGTCGAAGCCATTTGTTAATAAATTTAAAGTTAGGACTTTCATAATATGAGGATCAGACAGGGAAACAGAAAATCCTAGGAAACAGATTCTACGGCTCCTAATAAAGGATCCATAAATTTTCTATGTCTACCATCTCTGAGACAAAGAAGGATAGCGATTTGCAACCCTGTTCTAGTTAAGGGTTTAATTCCTATTTGAACCAAACCTATGTGAATATAATTGTATTTTCTTCTTTTAAAATCCTCAATCTGATCTTTGGTTAATAGATTTATTGTTGTTTTAGTATCTAATATTGATACAGTTTTTTCCTCAGTTTTAATAGCATAATCACTTTAAAATTAAAAAGTGCCTTTACTATTTATTTCAGAAGTAGAGATTTTTGGAATATTTCATAATTAGAGCTCTTTCAATATTGGCAATAATAATTTCTTTAGAGTTTTTAATCATCCTTGTTTAGAACTAGCCTCAGTACCAGATCTATGCGAACTAGTTCTGAAAAAACCAGCCATTGAGTCAAGAATATAAGATCCTTGTGAGTCAATAATGAGATTGCTCACTCGAGTCAACCGAGTCAATGTATTTATGGCCGATTCTAGGCGCTGACCACGACTTATGGTGGCTTATCATCTATTACGACTATAAGGAGTGCTTATATATTAACAAAATAGGGTTTTAGCACGACTTGGACAAAGTTCTGGTAAAAAACTATCTATAGGATAATGGCTCTGATACCAAAAACCCAGCAGTGAAACCTCAAGACAAGCCACTTATAAAGTAAACAGCCCAAATACAAGTGAAGACTTAATTCAATCCTCTGAATACTGGGAAAAATCTTATTTTCCCATCTTACCAATAGACAATATTCATCTACATCTTAATCCAAATGAGAGTGCAAAAATTTACCTAATAAATCATATGCATCCTGAAGATGAATTTAAATCTCACATGTTCTACGAAACGATCCTTAAAGAAATAGGATCTATAGAAGTTGTCTGAAGATATAGGGGGAATGACATTATAGCTTACTCAAAAATTCAAATCCAAAAAATATTGGCATATAAAAATTGGGGATTTGATCCTCTTAAGGCAAGATATTTTAGAAATAGTTGCTCTAAAATCAAGAGCTATAACTATTATGATAACATCGAAGCCTGGGAAAAGGTCCTAATATTCCAGAATAAACAAAATACTCACAGCTGGTTTATCTGTTTTAGGCTTATTGAAGCCACAAATGAATTGCCTACATGGTTTAAAAAATGGATGTTATATTGGGGACCTGACCCAGATATTTATCCTAAACAATTACAATGCTCACTGTCAAAATTCGAAGCAGCCAACAGAAACTGGTCTAAAATGGAGACCCTAATCCGGTTTACCATCTTATATGAGATCCCTTGGATCATCAGATGGTCTTATACTATTACTGAAGGTGATGAAAATTGGGATTATATCCCTCACCTTGAAAGAGTGATACAAATAAAATGGTGGGTGAGTTTTGATACTAAAGACTTAATTCTCGATACCATCAAGATCATAAAAATCAAAGTTAATACACCTGGAGTTAGCCAGCCAACAGGAACTGCCTCATATTTAAGGCTATTACAAACTGAAAATCCAAATTTGTCCAAAGAACTCAAAGAAAAATTATTATCAATGTTTGAAGAAGACTCAATATCAGTCAGTGAAGACGAAGGAAATTTGAATGGTGATGACAATACGGGGATTCTACCCCCAGTCCATCAAAAGTAAAAGCAAGCTATTGGGTCGGCTCGACTCCACTATATCCAGGACACGATGCCCATTAAAAATCAAACCTACTGTATCTCTGCCGACACCTTCAAGTCAAATCAAAAGACAAGTGTCTCTACTATAGTGCTACCGACACCTTTAAGTCAAATCAAAAGAACAGGTGTTCCTACTTTGATGCTGCCGACACAGTACTGCCGATGCTTTTACTTTGTAAAAGATAAAAATGCTAAGTGGAGAAAGATAAGAGGTGGCTGACAGCTCTATGCTACTTTAGAGACTAGATCTAAAACATTTGAAGTCCGAAACTGAACTATAAGAAGGGGACTCTTCCTTAGAGGAAGGCATCCTAAGTTTGAGCTTTGAGTGCTGTGTTTAGATTTTCTCTCCCTTTTCTTTCTATCGTTTGAGTGAGTCTGTAGTCTGTAAAAGGGAACAGTGTGTAGAGCTTTCTGAGTTGCAGTTGCTTGGATTTGTTTCGTTTATATCATGTAAGTCTTTAAGTTTTTGAAATATAAGTGTGATTTATTTGTATGATTGTATGATGCTTATATTATTAGAAGTTCTTCTTAGTTGTTGTTAGTTGTTGTTTCGTTGTTGTTTTCGCTTGATTGTTTCGTTGTTGTTTCCGCTTGACGTACTTAAAAGTTAATAAGCCACCAAAAGTTGGTATCAGAGCATCAATATTCCTATAGATAGTCTTTTACCATAACTTTGTCCAAGTTCTGCTAAAACCCTATTTTGTTAAGATTATAAGCACTCCTTACAGTCGTAATAGCTCATAAGCCACCATAAGTCGCCAAAAGTCGCAGTCAGAGCCTAAAAACAACACCGAAACAATGACTTTAAGCACGTAAGTTATGGGGGAAGCCCATGACTTTAAGCAATTCTTTAAAATCTGCTAGTTCACGATCAACGCCGTCCACGAAGGCAGAATCCACCGAAGAAGCCGTCAGAGGGGACTGGGACGAACTTCCCAATGAGTATAGATAGGGGTCAGCGCCACCAGGTGTATTTGGGGAAGCAATGGACTCCTCGGAAGGGTTACCAAGGTATAGGTCATTGGGGAGAGTGGGATAAGGCTCAGAGATGGGGGAACGCGTGGGGGAAGGGAGGGAGGGAGGAGAACAGGGGTGAGGGAGGGGAGGAGGGGGTGGGACAAAAGTGGAAAGACTGGCCAAAGACTCCAGAAATAGTGGGGACGTGGCTTGCAAGGGGTGGGAAGAGGCGAGCAAAGGAAGAGAGGGAGAGAACGTAGAGAGAGAGGGGGGGAGGAAAGCAGCAGAGACGGAGGGGGAGGGAAGTCCAAGAAGGTCAAGGAGAAATGGGTAACAGGTTGCCGAGGGGGAAGCATGGTGTAAGGATAAGGCTGGAGAGAAAGTAGTAGGATAGTAAGGTGAGGGGGAGGGGGGGCAGTAAGAGTAGATCGGGGTCAAAGTCCAATAAGCTGGGGCCATAAGAAAATCTGAGGCAGCCAAGGTTGGTAAAATGATGGGAACCCACATTGTCCTAATTTAGCATATGGGAATCAGGTTAGGGGTGTAGGGAAGGTAAGGGGCAAGCAAAGAAGCCAAGAACTCTAGGTCAAGAGGAGTAGGGTCAACAGATTCCACCCCCAAGATGCTTGCAGGGAAGGAAGGCCACTCCATCGAAGGGTTTGATTCAAACTGGGAGTCCGTTTGGTCCTCAGGTTGCCTAAACACCAGTGGAATGTGCGGCGCTAAGAGTCTGAAGAATGAAGTGATAGCCAAGGGGTTGGGTTCAGGCGTGTCTTGGGTTACCTCAAGGGAACGCAGTAGAGTGAAGCAGGGCGAAGAGGAGATGGGGGGGAGAGAGAGGTTCAGAAACAGAGGAGAAAGGATTGGAAAACAAAGGGGGTTGCTCAAGGGGTAGAGAAGAAGGGAAAGCAAGGATAGATGAGAGGGGGTAGGCGATGGAGGAGATGAAGAGGTAGGGATCTCACAGGGCGAACGTAGGGGAGGCGGACAAATGTCGCCAAAAGGATTAGAGGGGTTAAGCGGGATGAGCGAGAGAATGGATTCTCCCGAGGAGGCAAGGGAGGGGAGGACAGGTGTCGAGAGAGTGGGAAGCGTGAAGGTCAGCGCCGGTGACGGCTTCACAATAGAGTTGAGAGAGGGGTGACTCGATTCCAGTCCTGTACTCATAGGCCCAGAGCAAGAGGGTGAGACATTCGGGGTTAGGGTCGAGTCAGAGGCCCGGATGGGGGACAAGGTAATCAATGGAGATGCGGCAGGTCAAAAGGGACCTAGCATCGAAGGTTGGAGAAGCGTCTCAGTGAGCTGTGGGGTGACGTCCTTTACCTAGATTTCCTTGCCACGTTGGGGAAGGAAGGTGCCACCCAGCAAAGGTTGACGATCGTCTGGCACATATGGCGTAATGTCACACGCTATAGGGGGTTCAGCCCCTGAGATAGGGCCATATGCCGTAAAGGCTTGCGACGTAGGTGAGGTCAGAAAGCGAGCGAACAGGTACAGGCCCATCTTCAGGTCGGGGCTCTCGAGGTCTCCGATTGTGGGCGGGTGGCAGTTGACTTGCAAGAGTCCTCAGTTCTCGTGTCTTGGCAAAACGAGGTCCGCCCAGCTGGTGGCGCTAAGCGTTTTCTAGTCACCTTCTTCCAGAATGAAGGTTCGAACTTATGTGATGGACTTCCGGCCTCTGGAGAAAGAACAAGCGAGGGGGGGGGGCAAGGGGGAAGCCAAGGTCCAAGAAACCTATAGGCAAAAAAAGGAATCCTCCACCTCAAGCCAAAGGAATGGTGGGATAAGTGTAGGGTCTAAAAGTTCCAGAAGAAGACGGATATAACCCAAAGGAAGGAATTCCAATGATTTCCAGTGAATCTCAACAAAAGTTCCACAAGCTTCGGCAATCTTCTTGAAGATGGTAGGGGACCATGCGTGCAAGGGTAGGTGAGAGACAGTTACCCAGACCGTCTGCTTCTTAAATGCCCTTTCAACCGGGGACCATTTATGGAGTTTCAGGCATGCCACTTGTGAATTTAAGTGTATCTGCAGTCTTTAAAGCACGCAAGGCACTCCCCTCAGAAGGGGAGTTAAAGAGGATAGCCCTGGAGGAGAGAGCGTTGCCCCCACTTTTCAATAGATCTGAAGTCATCCCTTCTGGGATGGAAGGAACCCACCAAGAACGAAAGGAGTTTAGATTTATGAGCTAGACACCTCAGCCGGCATCGAAATGACAAGAGGAGGTAGGGCGAACGAGGCTAAGGTGGTGGTGGAGGAAGCAGAACTGATTCAAAGGTGGTCGACAGAGGAGTCTGAGTGATCAACTTAGAAGTCTGCACTGAAGGCGTGGAGGAGACCAATTGAGCGAAAAAGGGCTGGGTGGTCTTGCTAATCGGTGCAAAAGGGGGCAATGAGGAAGGAAGACGACCAAGAGCTGGAGGAGAAGAGGGAGAAGAAGAGTGGGCGTACAAATTATAGATCTAGTTCTAGTCCTTAGGGGGGCGCCACCTCTGCAGGTGGCTCAACTAGGATTTTCGCCTCATCTCATCTAAGTTTCAAAGCAATAAGGACATAGGTCATTCTCAATCAAAGGGGGTATCAGTTTCCGTCCACTTCACAGAATATAAGAACTCTATGGGGAGAAATGTTGGGCAGACAAAAAACAATATACACATAGAATGAGTGTAATGGAGATGAGGATGTTGAGATGGATGAGCGGCAAGACAAGAAGGAATAGAATTCGAAATGAATCCATTTGGGAGAATTTAGATGTGACACCAATAAGCGATAAGATGAGAGAGAGTAGACTTAGGTGGGTTGGCAATGTGTGGTGCCGACCAAGTACTTGAAACACAGATCTTTCATTTAATCAAAGAAAACAATCACAATTTTAGTGGGTTTGGTATCTCTTGTGTAATTTTGGGACCCTCTTACAACTACTCGGCTTTTTCGATGCTAGGAGAAGGCCTGATGCTCGCTCTCTTGCTAGCTTTGGGTTGGGTTCAGGTTTACCTTGCTTGGACTTCGATTGGGATGGAGTTTCTCTATATAGAACTTGGGAAGCTTAGAGGTAAAGACTAGGGTTTCTCTCTCAGCTCACTTTCTCTCCCTGGGGGAGTTACTCCCTCCAAGGTCTAGGCTAGGGTTTTTTCTTTGTATACGAGGTTTCTCTCTCTCTAGAATTTCTCTATGCTCTAAACCATGCAAATGAACTTCCTCCTTGACAATGAACTCCAACCTCCCAAAAATGGGGTGCTTAAACCCTTATGTAGTTGTAGTTTAGAACATGGGTGGATTAACATTAAGGGAGAAAGAAGTGTTGACAATCAACAATGCTTGAAATTCCACTCTTGTCCCTCACAAAGCCTTCCACAACCCAAGCCTATGGTGGTTCTTATTTCTTCATTTTTGGCACCATAACGGGTGATAGGCCACCAGAAAATCCTAGATCAAAGTCCCACAATCGTTTCATTACAAATTTCATCGACAGACTCCAAGGATTGAGGGAGTTTCAGGTCTTTTCATGGTCTTGAGTTCACAATTCAGTAAAACCCCTTTTCCATATGCTTGTTTTTTGGCAGGTTCTTGCTGGATTCTTGGCACTTTACAATCGATCCTATGAGTGTTTTGGACCATCCGAAAACTACTCATATTGAGTGAGGAATGGATATTTTAATGCATGAAAATTATAAAAATCAGCCTTGACACAAATTTGCTTTGAATCGGCCTTCGATTCTTTCCTTGATCGTAGCTTCCCATTCATTATAGAAAAGCTTGCCAAGCTACGGATCGAATGCACCAAATCTCATCGCCAGATCCTTACCAGATTGAGAGAAATTGCTACAGAACCGACGAGGGGTCATGAGATATAAGAAATTGCATACTACAAAAAGCACCTGACTTCTCTAAGAATTTTATCTCTCAGAATTTTACCCACTTCTGGCTAGAGAAGTCCCTCAACATGGACCTTGTCGAAAAGCTTCTAACCAACAATATTCAAGCCCCGGATTAAACCACCATAGGGTATGGGAGGAATCAGCCATGAAATATTCCTGAAAAATGCTGTTTATGCAGCTTTATACCCCCATTTTTGGTGTATTACGGAAATAAACTTTCCAATAGTATGCTACATACTCAGTCCTTCAAAAAATGTGACTAGATGACATCATATTGACATGAAACTTAGTGGTCAAGGTTTTAAAAGCACCTAATTTCATCCATGAGGGTCTCGGGCCCATCGAATGATGCCTTTTTTTTTTGAGAGAAGCTCACTAATAATTAGTAAAGATCAAAAAGTATGGTGAGCACAAAGCGTCGCTCTATAAAAGCTCAAAAGGGACGAAAAGTACAACAGGGAAAACACTATTCAAAGGGTCTTTGTAGATGAGGTGGGCACACAAAAACTAGTTCCCCACAAGGGAGTTGGACGAGGCCCCTTCCTTTGCCAAAACATCAGCCTCTGAATTAGCTTCTCTATAAACATGGCTTTAGGTGGTATGGTAATTCTTGGTTTGATGCACTCTCTTCGAAAATGTCATAAAAAAAGTCATGATCAAGATGAGCAAGATGCCCAAGAGATAATATTCTTGGCGTCTCCTTCAACTACCAGATTTTGACTCCAAAAAGGATCAAACTTGCGAAGGCCCTGCAACAAGATAAGAGCCTCAGCAAGAGTGGAGTCTGCAACTCCAATAGGTCGGGAAAAAAACAACAAAGTAGATACATCACTAGATCGAAAGAGAGCCCCGGGTTGCCAAGGGAGTAATTGTCAAAGTTGAACTTGATGGTACCCCTTGCAGGTGGTCTCCACAAAGATGCCCCCCCTAGGGCTCACTGCAATAGGTTAGGCCAATTACTTGAAAATCAGATGGAGAAGAGTTCTCGAATAGCTTGTGGTTGGTAGCCCAAAAGGCCACGAGATTTTTGATTTTCTCCGCCAATCGTAGAAATCTCTCCCCTAAAAATTATATGGTTTCTTTCTATCTACAATACCAAAATAGTTGCTGAAATTGAAGCTTTCCAAAGGAGCCTACCTGCCTTGGGCCAAGGTAAGAGGAGAATAGGTTCAAAAAGTTCCAGGATTTTCTTTCAACCTGCTCTAGAGAACTCGCAATAGAGAAATAAATAAGCATTTGATTCTTCATCCTACAAACACAAGGCACACCTATTGGGGAGTTGGACTCCTCTTCTTTGAAGCCGATTGACAGTAAGCAATCTTTCATGAACTGCAATCCATAAAAGCATCTAAACTCTAGAGGGGATGAAGGAATTCCAGGCCTTAGAGACCGAAGCACAAAAGGGGCCCGAAGCGGTGAGGAGAGATAGAGCGAAAGAAGGAGGAGACCGGGTAAATACCGGAGGTTGCAAGGGCCCAAATTATCCTATCGGCTCCAAAGAGAGGGAGGAAAACAGTGTGAAGACTTGCGGCCAGCAAGTTAAAGTCCTCAAGCTCATTGTCAAGGAGAGGAGCCCTTCTAACAAAGGGGTTCAGGTCCTGGCAGATCCAGAGATGCTGAAGTTTTCAGCCACAGATGATTGAGTTCCCCCAGGCTAAAAGGAGGAGGTTTGGGTACTGATCTTTAAGAGGGGCATGACCACACCAAATGAAAGATTCCTGGCAGCGAAAGCTGGACCTCCAGAAACCAGAGATAAGCCCACTAGTCTTGCATTCAGGAATCCAGTGATCACTGCACAAAGCAGTATTTGTGCTTAACTACCTCTACCCAAAGGTGACCACATTGGGTAGCAAAACTCCACCACCACTAGATCAAGAGAGCAGGGTTATGGGTTTTAAGGCTACGAATGCCTAGACCCCCGAAAAAGGGGAGGTGAAAAGATCTTCAAAGAAGGACACAGCAGCCTGCTCGATTAGAGGAGGCTGATCGAGGATTGAATTCCCAACTTTCAGATGGGTGATAGAATTTTCTTGTCTCCTACAATTGGCAATCTTGTGAAAATACCTTGTGTTAAGGTCACCCCATCGGACGTGTCTTTAAGGGGCTCCTTCATAATTTTGGCCTCTTTCCAATGCTCCACAGCATGTGTATAGAAGTCCATGGAGTGTCTTCGTTGTATATTATCCGTCCAACATCGTTTTGAACTGAAACTTGGGGGATATCTTTAGGATGTTGGGGACCATCTTGAAGCTCGATTTGAGGTTGATTTGCATCGATTTCCCTCATCTTTAATCATGTCCCTTTATTGTGCATTCCAAAGTAGATCCAAATCATAAATGACTCTGAAAACCTATGGTTTTTATTCAGGAGGTCCTCCATCATCCAAAATGAGAACCCTCAAAGTTGTGCCCAAAATTCATTCTAGTATTGTCAACAGTTTTCCAGCTTAGTTGGTAGCGGTTTCCTATAGGGGTTGACAACCCCACATATTTGCTATCTGTCGGCTGTCTTTCTTCTGGGAACCATCACCACCCCTATCTTTTTAGAATTTCTGGGATGGGTGACACCCAAGTGCCCATCTTCCAATTTCAAATGGGCCTTTGGGTACGGTTTTTCCAAAATGTATGCAAACACTAACCTTTTGTTTCTCCCCCTTTTTTTTTTTTTTTTTTTGGATGATTGATGAAAAGGTTCCACATGCTGATTTTAGGACTCAAATATCTACCTACCATCATAAGGGACTGTAGAGAAGACGCTTATGCATCAGGATGCATCAAGATATCAATTATTAGGGTACTGGAACTTTTTCTTGTTTTTTAATAATTCTTGCAACTATATTTTAAAGTAATGAAACTCTGACCAAGGTAAAATGTTAAACATTATACAAGGTGCGTTATGCGTTTGCAGGATGAAGAATCAAATGCACATTTACATTTCCATTGTGAGTTCTCTAGAGCAGTTTGGATGAGAATCCTGGAACTATTTGAATGGGCTTGGGTCATCCCAAGCTCAATTCCCCACTTGTTTCAAGCTAATATCTTCTCACTATGGCCCAAGGTAGGTAGATTCCTTTGGAAAGCATTGATTTCAGCAACTATTTGGTATTGTGGATAGAAAAAAACTACATAACTTTTAAGGGAGAGAGCTCCACGCATCAATTGGCGGAGAAAATCATAAAGCCAATGGCCTTCTCGGTTACCAACCACAAGCTTTTCAAGAGTTCCACTTTCACTGATTTCCACAGTAATTGGCCAAACCTACTATAGCGAGCCCAACCAAGAATCTCGAGGGCATCATTGTGGAGGCCACCTGAAAGAGTTACTATCAAGCTCGACTTTGACGATTGCTCCCTTGGCAACCCAAGACCCTCATTGATCAAGTGATGGCTCTATTTTGTTGTACTTTTCCTGTCTTATTGGAGTAGTGGGCTCGACTCTTGTTAAGGTCTTGTCCTATTAGAGAGCCTTCGTAAGTTTAATCTTTCATGGATTCACAACATGGTAGTTGAAGGAGATGCCAAAAATATTATCTCTTGGGCATCTAACAGTTCATCTTAGCCTTGGCGTTTTGACGACATTTTCAAAGAGATAGTGCACATAATCAGGAATTGCAATACTACTTGGTACCACATTTACAGAGAAGCCAATTCAGAGGCTGATGTTTTGAAAAGGGGGGAGGGCCCTTTTCAATTACCCTATGAGGAACTAGTTTTGTGTGCCCACTTGATCTCTGAAGACCCTCTGAATAATCTTTCCCCTTTGTACATTTTTTACTCTTTTGGATAGAGTGGCCCTGTTGGGTCACCATACATAATGATTATCTTGTAATCTTTACTAATTATTAATGCAATTATAGTGAACTTCTCTCAAAAAAAAAAAAATGTAGAACATTTATACAAGGTTCACACGTCTATCCTACAAATCTCTTTTGATGATGCGCAAAGAGCTTCAAGTGGACAGTGTGATGAGTATCTTATGTGGAAGCAACAGATTCCTCCTAATTCTTGTGTATATTTGGAGGATATGAACCCTAGGAAGACTACCAAGAAGAGCAAGCATTGCTTGGGATAACTTTCTCGTTATTTTAGGGTTATTTTCAATTATTTTTTATTGCCTTTATTTTTTTGGAACAATTGGGGTCTTTCTAGTCATTTTATTTATAGTCAAGGTCATTCATTTTAAAAGTGACTCTAGTTAGGACTTTTGAGCCAATTTATGATTTTTATGGACACTTAATGTTCTTTGAACATTAAATAGAATATAAAAGCAGAGCATGACGCCGAAAGGGCTCACTCATGTGGTCTGTTTATGAGGAAAAGAAAGAAAAGCTCCATGCTTTTGAAGCCCTCGCTAAGGTGTGAGGAAGAAACCAAGGTTTCTTATAATTGTTGCATGTGTTTAGCCTAAAGCTTGCTGATTATACTGTTTCCATCGAATTTCCCACATCAAGTTTTCCCAATAAGCAAGTTACAACATGATTATCAACTCCCAAACCAAGTCATTTATTTACCAAAGAAGACCACGAAAGAAATCACAATAGGAGGCTCACCACATAATTCTACAACTACTACAATTGCCTTAGAAACCTTTCCACCATGATTTTTTATATGAGACGCATGAAACTTTTTCACATAATTAGATACTACCATTAAACAAGAAGTAGAACACATTGTCTAAACCAGTGAGCTTCATTGTGAACTCTGAATTCACAGATTGCTGATCCAAATACTTAAAGAGGCCACACATTAGGAGACACAAAACAAGCAATTTCCTATCAAAAGCAAAACTTTGTTGGGCTACCTATGAAAGACTGCAATTTACAAATCTATAAGAGGCTTCTTTGATTGCTAACAAGAGTGGCAACAGGTGAAGTACAATGTCGAACAAAGTACTCTAGTGTCCTCTAGAAGAATTTAGAATTGGATGTAAGTCCAAGAACTCTATTATGAGTTAGATCCGACTTACCTAATCAAAATAAATAAAACTGGAAGCAACCAATGTTAATTACGTAGAATTATCACAAACATCCAAGTATCTAGTAAAAAAAAAAAATAGAAAGGAACCCCATGAGAATAAGGTGAAACTCCACATGGGTCATCAACATATTTCTAGTTTTAGTTCCAAATATTGCAGAACCCACTAGTGCATAAACCAATTTAAAATTAGTCAAAATATCATTCTTCTTGAATGTGCAAAACATCAACCAAATTTAATATCCTATCCATCAAAATATAACGGCCAGCAAACGAAACAATCCTATATCCAATACAACATTTAGAAAGAGAACATACAGTTATACCACTAGCAAGGACATCGTAAAAGGTACACAACTAGCTATAAAACAAATGGCTTCTTCACAGCTATAAAATAAATAGTTACATTCCACCTCCTAGATGTATTCCATTACTTTATTCAATTATTTTTTGTCTAATCTCCTCTGCATATGGATATCAATAAGCACATAGTTATACCACTAGCAATACAACAGAGAAAAAGAGAACATACAGTTATACCACTAGCAAAGACAACGTAAAAGGTACACAACTAGCTATAAAACAAATGGCTTCTTCATAGCTATAAAATAAATAGTTACATTCCACCTCCTGGATGTATTCCATTACTTTATTCACTTATTTTTTGTCTCATATGGATATCAATAAGCATTTTCCAAATTAAGTAAATGTATGGTTTATCAAATATGAATTGGGATTCTTTATCAAACGGAGGAGTAGGGGTCCTGCCCAACCCTGCTACTCTAACCAAAAGAGAAACAGGACTCCTCGGAATTGGGAAGCTGCACTTCAAAAAGTGAAACATTCAGACAAGATGTTCATTTTACCCATGTACACAAAATGTGGCCAGAACATCATGCTATTCTAAATCCAGTTTAATTTACCTCAAAATAAGTGATATACATTAAAAACAAATCCAAGATCATCCATTCAAAAAGTAGTTAGAATCTTACAAATGAAACTTATCAAGGCAATGAAAACCTAGAAACTACTTACTGAAGTCAAAATTTCTACACCAGGGAAGAGAAAGAGGTATCATTTGCATACTTATAAATAGTGTTGAACAGTTCTATTTGCAAGAGAGAGAGAGAGAGAGCTCTGGATCGTGAATTTCCAAACACATAAGGAAATAAATTAACCAACCATCTCATAATTTCCTAGTCAATATTTAGAACATCTTCTCCATGAAAAGATAACATTGATACCGAAGAAGAATCCCCCCCCCCCCCCCCAAGTAGTAAACCATTCTAATAAAAAGTATACAACTTCATAATGTATAGATCATGAAATTGTCAAATTCACAGATTTTCTTTCAATATACTACTCTTCCATCCATAACTAAAACATGACATGATGATACAGACTAAAAATAATGATAAAGTGGATTTAGCTTGTGAAAACAATTTGTTGGAGAGAATTAATACATATCCAAAACTATATCAGTCACAAAACATGATACTCTGCAGCATAAGACCAAATCAAGGGGAATGCCAGGGAAAGATCGGCCATACCTTCGATGGAATGCATCCTACGTTTAGGCACGTCCCACCAAGAGCCCCTCTCTTCTCAATACAAGTGGTTTTGAGCCCTAATTGAGCAGCTTTAATGGCAGCCACATAACCGCCAGGCCCTCCCCCGATCACGACAACATCGTTCTCTTCTGAACCAGAAGAGAAGCTCCTGTACGTGTATACAGAGGTGAATCGCCCGCTATTGGATTTATAGTCTCTGATAATTTGCCCTAGAATTAAGGCTTTACGTCTAGTACAAGCCACCATGGACATAGCTTGGAGCTCCTTTCTCTGGGGGCGTGTTTGATAACTGGAAGGTAAATGTTTTCTGGAAATTGGAAGTTCTTCTTTGCTGAGAAGAAAGAAGTTATTGTAAGAAGTTATGGGTTTCTGTATTTGTTAACCTGCTGGAATGTTAAAGAAGCTCTGGAACGTTAAAGAAGTTATGGATCTCTGTCATTGACAATCTGCTGGAATATAAGGAAGTTACTAAGTTACATAACAGGCCTTACACTGTAGTCTACACACAGAGACAAAATAACGATGTCGTCTACACACAAACAAAATACTCTTTAATCAGTTACATAACAGGCCTTACTTTGTAGTCTACACACACAAAGAATAACCATAAAAGACCAAAAGAGAGCATCAAACATCTACAGCTATGGTACTATCGATATATTCATTCGTGAGGAGAATAAGTCCAATACAGCTATATGAAGGGCCAGTTTTCAATTGATAGCATACTAAACTGTATGATAGTGAGCAGCATTGACATTATAATGGTGAGCAACATTGACATTCTTTTTTGGATAGTTCAGTCATATGAAAGAGTTATACAAACGTTAGAAGCAATAAACCTTTAAATATTTCACAATTACCCCAATCACAATCATAACTAAAATTCACCTCAATCATCAAAGATAATCAATTTTCTCTCATTCAAACTTCATGGCAATGATTTGTTCTGCTTTGCCTAGAAAAACTATTCTATACATCAAATAGTCAGAATTAATTAAATTGACTATTGGATTCTTCAACCATTTCCGGAACAAAACATCCACAACAAACTCAACAAATGATTTCCTTGGGAAATGTTGTTATTTGAAAAAAATTCCAGTCAATCTATAACAAGTTGTTTTTTTTTGTTCGCTGATTGTATAACCACATTCTCAATGGTCAGATAAAACCCTATGGTTGATATTGAAAAATAAAAAGTAAGTTTAATCTAAACCTATGGCAAAAAAGAAAGCAATATTGCAATTTTTTTTCTTTTTTTTCTTCACGACCAACAAAAGAACTATCAATGAAGAAACAATAAGCTAACCATGAATCAAATTTAAGCAATCTCATTGATTATCTCATTTTCAGAAGATAGCAGTCACAAACAAGAAAAAAAGAAAAAGGGGACACCAAATGGTTATGATCGTCACTTGTGTAGCAGAAGAAACCAGATGAAAAGAAGAATTGGAAAATGAGAGAACTGTGAAATTTAGCTGGAGTGGAGAGAGGAAGGCTGGATGAGGGGCAAGGTTTCCACAGAGAATTGTTTACCAAAAAAACAGCCAAATTATTTTTTTCCTATAGAGAACAATTTACCACAAAACAATATTAAGAGAAAACCCTAGATCCATTTTCACCATGTTTGGAACCTAGAGAAAATATCAAAGAGAAAAAAACCATGGGATAGAGACAAAAACCAGAGAGAGAAAAAAATCAGGGGAGAGAAAAAAAAACTGAGATATACCTTTGTGAGGAGGCTCGTAGGCACAAAGAGAAGCGCGAGATGGTCTCTGCTCTGTGGTTAGGGCAGTCGGGGGCAAGCAAATACCCTCTTCGTCGCGAGGGCAATACGGCGAGGTTCCCATTTCAAGTTGCGTCATTGTAGACGGAACTTTTTCTTAGCCTAAAAAGAGGTAACAGGTAAGTTCCTAGTAAGTGACCTTTTTAACTTACTTGTTTTTATCAAACATGAATCTGGAACACATAAGTTCCATCTTCTGGCAAGTATCGTCTAGTTATCAAACACGCCCCAATCTAGATGGCTTTTCTTGGATATTTTATAGGTTCAACATGCATTTACTGGGTTTTATACAAGACTGGAACCTATGCGGCAGGTCTCGCAAATAACCTCATTCTCGAGAAATTTATCAATCGAATTTCTGTCATTTCCAAAATCATCAATGCTTCGTAAGGCATCACTGTTCATCGTAGCTTTTCCCATAATTGCGGTGGGCTACACAAATTCTTAGCCATTTTTCAATTAATTTGAGTCTGCTGTACGAATTTCGGTTCGTCATTATGTTTTATTAAGCATCATACTTTCAGTGACACCATAAATCCCTATATCTTTTCTCACTACTTTGCCCATTGCCCTTTTGTAACGTTTCATTTGACCTAACTTGCACATCTTGACAAGTGCTCTACTAGGTCTGAACCACACATGGCCAACCCACCTAAACCTACTATGTGCCACTTCTAATGCATAAATCATATAATATTGAAAAAATATATACTTTTTTAAAACCCAAATCGATGGGGTGGATTGTTTTTCAACATACTAGTGTTGGATCGCTAAATTAGCAATTCAGATTGGGTCTGGATCCGTTCAAACCAATGATTCAGAACTATTAAAAATAAATAAAATAAAATAAATATTAAAAGGATGAAGTTTCTACATGGCCCAGATTTTATGAAAGCAAAATAAAGTCTCACCTCAAATCCTCATCCGGAAAGCACTTTCGGCATCAAAAATCTCCATGATGGCTCTAAAATCAAATTTTCAATACCGACAATAAAATTTGAAACTAAAAAATTGGTACGATATTGCAGATATATGAAGACTTATTTTTAGGGAAAAATTGACGATCTAGATGATTTCTTACAATATACACTATTTTTAGAATTTGAAATCCTAATTTGTTTCACAACAATAATAAGCTCAGATGATCGATTTAAAGGTTTTTCTTTCCTGAATTGCAATTTTCCATGAATTATGAGGTAAAGCTTTACTTATTTTGATAGAGTTGCAGCCCTATCAAATCATTTTTCATATTAAAGTAAGGATATATAGGGTGGGAATTTAAGGAGACCTAATAACATATTAGATAAATTTTTTTTAAAAAAAAAGACAAAAAATATAAAATTGGGATTAGGGAAACCGGACTGGGATGCATACCATCCCAAAACCAATTCGGTCTTGACTGATTCCTATATGAATCAGCAATTGGAGTTGGAAATCGTCATTTTATAATACTACTAAAAAAATGCCAAAAGATACACTTTAGCCTTACGATGGCATGAAATCTGTTGTCACTCCTAATTAAGAAATTTAAAGTTAGAAAATGGGAATTATCAAGCAATTATATAAATACTTGAAAATAGATGGTCCGGATAATGTATTAGAAGATGAACTATTTTTAAGACTTGAAATCTCTTTTTCTTTGTATTCATGAATCAGAAGTCCAGATGATCAATTTGAGGGTTTCCAATGTAGAAGCCTTCTCTAATGGGTCTTTTAGGTGCATCTTACTTCTGCAATATAAGATTGGCTACTTATATAATATTTTGCTTTCATTAATGAATGACTATCGTGTATACTATGTTTCTATTGGTAGCATACTATGTACTTGCTCCCTCATACCAAAGATGTAATTTAAGAACTATGATGATATTTTATACATCTATTGGCAATTTGGTATATTTTAAATATTATATAGTGATAATTTTTGGCCAAATTGCCATGTTTTAAAATTATTATTCTAAGAATGGTGGACCAAAATTCGTATAGCCGACCCAATGTGGCAATTTGGCCAAAACTATGAACATTCCAAAAAATGTAAATATAATCTCATTTGTTGTTTGGATGTATTTCATCAACAAGGGCCTATTTGATAACTGGAAGCAAGTTCATGAACTGTAAATTGGAAGTTACTGAAGAACTGTAAATTAGAAGTTACTTAAGAAGTTCTTGGTTTCCGTGTTTGATAACTTCCCTGGAAAGTTAAGAAGTTCTTGGTTTTTGTGTTTGATAACCTCCTGGGAAGTTAAGAAATTCCTGGTTTGGTCCCAACCAATTATATTCATGAATCTATAAGCATTATTCATTAAAAATAGAAAGGTAACAAAAAGAGCATGGTGTAGCTATAGCATTCATAGTTGGAGCTCAGTAAAACTGAACCAACCCAAAAATAAAAAATAACAAAAAGGTAAGTAAGATTATTCTCAATTCCAATAAAATTCAGCATTTTATTCACAAACCCACATCATAGTTGTGTATCATAGAAAGAATATATCAGATTTCATGAACCCACATCATAGTTGTATATCAAAGCAATTTCAATAAATACTTGGAAAAAATGAAACCATTGAGTGAAGAACAAATTCAGGAATGAAAACAAGCAAGCTAGTAAGCAATAGCAACTAAACTTCACAGGTTTTCAGAAAATCATGAATTGTGACTAATGAGAATCATGAATTGCGACTAATGAGAATCAAAAGAGAACTATGGAAGAGAATCGATAATTGTGAACAAAGTACCACAATGAATTTTAGTAATCATGGGAAGTTCAAAGTACAACCCAGTAACCAAGTTCTACAACAACGAGAATGCAGAACTGTTTAGCATTTGACCACAATTCAAAGATCAGAATAAGAATACATTGACCACAATTCAACATGTTGAACTGTTTCCATTTAGCACACAAAAGGTTCCCGAGGATGCAAAAAAGACAATGTTGGAAATGTACATGCTCAACCAGAAATATAACCACCCTGTACTATTGAACCATAAATAAAGCATAACAAAAGAGAGCATAATATTCTCAATAACTCAGCAATAATTTTCCAAAGGGCGTGGAAAAGGTTAATGGATAAATTGAATTGTCATCCAAACGACATCCGAGCAATTTCTCAAATAAGGATGTGACATGGATTAGTTAAACAGAAATACAGAAAAAACAACAAACAACATTTTAATTAGCCATGAATGTAAAGTTGATCATTTCGGAAATCAGTGTTCAATAAGAGTACTGAAACCAAATCCTCATTTATTATGAACCCGAAACCACCTTCCAATTTCCAAATTTGACCTTGACCATTCCCAGAAACTAAAGCTTCTTGACAGAAGTCCTACAAAACTAAAACCAATAACACCCATTTGATGCGAATAGTCTCTGAAAAATAGCATATGGGTGTCAAAGTTTTTCTCTCTCTTGGTGTCATGGCATGGACAATAGTCCATGTGCTTGGTATCACAGAACTCGAAGAAGTTGGGCGCGGTGATCATAGTCTGATATGTTTGGGAGTGAAGGATCAGAGTGGTGGTGTTCAAAGTCCATAAAGGGTCCAGATTGGTGAAGAGTAAGGTGATCCAGCCTTATCCCATTACCAAAACAATCTGCAATTGAATTGGAGAATGAGTTTAGGAGAAGAGAATATGGTTTTTTGTGGAGATTTGAACCAAGCAAGTAGGAGAAGAGGTAGAGGAGAGAGATACAGAAAAATATTAACTACCCAAGCTAATCAAAACTACTTTTTTGACGGATTACCCAAGCTAATCTGAAAAGCTGAACCAAGTAAGTCTTTTTTTTTTCTTAATCCTCTTTTTCAAATAAACTATATTTGGAGTGGCTTCGCTAAATAATATTCGATTTGGAGCTCCAAAAGATTTAAATCTTTTGCATTTGTCCAAAATTGACTTTGAGGGTTGAGCATTGTTGGAGCTCTAATTCAATTCTTTCAACTTTTTATGGGATTGTTTCCATAATAAAAACAATATAACAAATTTTAAGGTTTGCATGAACTAGGGTGATGCTAATGTAGCAATCTCACAGTGAATCAAGCTAATCAAAATTACAGCAGTCTGGAATGAAGTATACTGATTCCAACAAGAACCCAAACTATCAAATGATTGTGCGTCCATATTCTTGTCATGCAGACAACCAACAAGCTCTCTAATATCTTATCATGCAGACAACCAACAAGCTCTCTAATATCTTATCATGCAGACAACCAACAAGCTCTCTAATATCTTATCATGCAGACAACCAAGAAGCACTCTAATACGGATAGATTGTCAGGGAACTTGATGTCAAGCACTCAAAACAATCAGTTAACCCTGAATCTAAATTTACAACATAGAAAAATAACGAAATAAAGCTTTTGCATTGCCTTTGAACTCGATTTACAACATTAATACTTCATTCAACATAGGAAATTATACAAAAATAAGTAGATTTAACCCTTAGAAATGTTTTTATAGGGTTTCCTCCAAAAAAAACCCTGAGAACAATGTTGTTAACAGAGAAATCCGAAATTAGCAAGAAAAAAATGTAAAATCAACAGAGAACTCACTGATTGGAGGTACTTGTTGAGGTTGCGAGGCCGCGAATAGTACTCGGCCAGAGTCTGCTTTACTGGGAAGAGAGAGCGAGAGAACTTTCGCAGTGGAGCTGCTGTTTTGCTGAGCCGCTAATTGCGAAGACAGGGGTGGGTGGGTGAGCAGCTGAGTAAACGCTTGGGCACAATTTTATAGGGGAAAGGTTTGACATAAACTTTCCGTTTCAAGTTCCGACTATTTCGTCGGAACTTTTTTTATATAGTTAGATCATAAACTGATAGGTAAGTTCTTTATTTACCTTACCGTTTTTTATCAAACAAAGAAGATGAACAGGTAAGTTCTAACTTTAAGGAAGCAACCCCCTATTATCAACCACGCCCCAAATGCGGGAGTCCTCGAAACAAAATATTTTATTTTATCGGATTTTATATATTTTTTTATTTTATTTTTTTAAAAAATACCTGACTAGCCACCAAATCATGCCAAAACCATAACCAACTTGGTTTCGATCTAATTGGGTGGTTACTAGTTAGACAGCCCGATTTTTCCTTCAATGGCTAGGGCTTTCAAAAAGTAACGATAAGCTTATAAAATGGGCTTAAATATGGTTCATGTATTACGTAAGACTATTTATTTTTTATACAAAAAAGTCATAATCATTGTGAACTACTGAATGTCAAATCAGATGAGTGGTGACCCTTGAATGTGACATCATATGGGTGGTGATGTTTCACTAATTGAGCACAAAGTCCAAAACAAATTTCTATACATTCCAATATATTAGATTTTAACTAAGAAAAATTGTGACCTTCTTGTACAAAAAATGAATGATCTCATAATATACAATTCTTTTTTCTATTTGTTTTTGAAATAAAGATAAAAGATAATTTTCCCATGTAAGTGAGTATGGGTAGGTTTGAGGGGAGTGGTGGATATAGCTTTGGCTTTTCATATGGATCCAAAAGACTTGGGTCCTCACATAGGCTACCATATCTTACATCCAATTTTATCACTCCCGCCAACCATTCTATAATCCTAATTAAATAAAAACAGCCAAAAGTTGGGCTGCGGTAAGTAAGCATGCAAGTCTCTCTCTCTCTACCACAAGTTCTATAATCAAAATAGTATCCCAATCACATTGGCACCTTTTGAGCATGAAAATGGTGACAAATCTAGGAGACATTAAGAATCACAGTAAATTATGTTTTTTTTTTGGTGAGGTTTTTACAAGGTGTCAACCTTATACTATTGAAGTAAGGTACACCTCCAACCCATGTCGAGAATGCAATTTCGGTACCGTAAAGCCTTAGGGTGATATGAAATCTATTGTTGTCCCCAATTCTAAAATTTAAAAATTCTAGAAATAGTGATAATCGAGCAAATCCATACGTACTTGAAAATGGACCGTCCAGATAATGTGTCAAAAGATGAACTATTTTAATACTAGGAATCGCTTTTTTTCATGGCTATGAATCTCGATGTTGAGATGATCAATTTGAGGGTTTTTCAGCATAGGAACAACCTTTCTCTAGTGGGTTTTTTAGGTGCACCTTACCCATACAGTATAAGGTTGACACCTTATATAAACTTTTTTTTTTTTTTCGGACATTGTATCAACGAGTCTTGAGACTTTTATATCGATATGTGTCCCCTCTTTATAATCTATTTTTTAGATAGATTTTAGACTTAATTATTTAGAGATATATAATTTAACATAACGATCACTAGTATGTAAAAAAATAAAAAAATTAAAAACTAAAATGATATTAGTTGAAAAAATAATTTGGCTGTTACTTTTTCTTATTTTTTGACGAACTACCACTTTAAATATGGATCACCTATAGCCATCGAATGTGAAGTCTAACAACTTGGGTACGCCACTTTAAATAGGAGTGTGTCCTCCCATGATGCATGAAACTTTTTCCTTCTGTATTTTTTTTCTTTTTTTGGGGGTGTAGTTTCTATAAGGTTGCAAATTTAAACAATCTAATTAAGGAGCACCTCCAAAATTTATCATAAAATGTAATTTTAATGTAAAACCTTCTTAGGATTATCTGAAATCTATTTTCATATCTAATTATAAATTTGAAACTCTAAAAATAATTAAAATCAACTAATCTATAACCTTTTCTGATGGATTTTTGTGGTGCTTCTTCTTTCTCTTCTTCTTCCTCGTCTTCTTCCTCGTCTTCCTCTTCCTCCTCTTCTTCCTCTTCCTCCTCCTTCTCCTCTTCTTTCTCTTCTTCCTCCTCTTTTCCTCTTCTTCTCTTCTTCTCCTTCTTCCTTCCTCTTCTTCCTCTTCTTTTGTATTGTATTGCTCGTACTAAATGCAATACAATACACAAAATACAATATACGTCTCATTTTGCACTTTCTAAAACCAACATAATTTATTTAGAGGCACAAAAAATTTAGTCAAATTTCAGAAAACTTTCTTAGGGTAAATATTGCATGCCAAATAACTATTTGTCATTTTATAGTACGTTTGCCCATCTCAAGGACATAATAAACAAAAGAAAAAGTTAACATACATTTGCAATTTTATACTATAGAAGTAAGGTACACCTCAAAAATCTAGTAGAAAAGTGTCTTTTGAAGTTAGAAAACCTTTAAATTGATTATCTCAACCTCAAGAAATATGGATATAAAGAAAAAAAAAATTCAAATCCTAAAAATAATATATCTTATACCAAGTTATCTGGAACGTATATTTGCAAGATTTTTAAGTATTTATAAATCTACTCGATCTACACCATGTTTAGAATTTAAAATTTAATAATTAGGGTTGAACTTGGATTTTCAAGACATCGTAAGATTTTCGACATCAAAACTACATCTTTTGGTAAAATTTAGAAGTACATTTTACTTGTGTATCATAAGGTGGGTACCTTATACAAACCTTATTCAATAATAAATGGGCTCACATCCATCTTTTATTTTTGATTTTGTGGTTTCCAATAGTAGACTTGGGATGTCATTCTTTATAGTAAAAATTCTAGGGATTAGACTTAGGATGTCATTCTTTATAGTGAAAAGTCTAAGGATTGTATGCTTTAAGATTATTTATTTGTAATAAAGAGAAGCCACAATCACCTATAATCATCAAATGTGAAGACTAACAACTTGGGTTTGCCAAAAAGTACAAAAAAAATTGTTTTGAACTTTGGGCCTAGTTAATAGAACAAACACAACCGCACAATTTCACATCTAGTGACCTCGATTAATTGTGACCTACATGTAACCAATATAAACGGTCTTACTATATACTTTTTCAAAAGGTTATATAAGGTGTCAACTATTTTTTTAATGTTAACATAGGACAGTGTGAGAATGAAACTCTAGACATTATATTGTGGTAGGCTAACCATCTAGACATAGTGGTCATTTCTATTACGTAAGTTGTCAACCTTATAAAAATGGGGTGCACCTTAAAAACCGTAGGAAATCTAATTAATCATCTCCACTTGAAGATGTATGGATTTGAAAAAACAAAAGAAAAGTGCCAAAACAATTCATCTTGGAGCTTTAAATTTCATAATTAGGGGTTGAAATAGATTTTTAGACCATCGTTTGGATTTCTAACACAATTTTGTGCCTTCGTTAGGGTTCAAAGGTGTTCTTTGACAATTTAATGTTGCATTTTATATAAACAAGGTACTTCTTTGTAACTAATGATTTTTGAAAGATGTAGTTTATACAAAAGTAATTATGGTATTCTATACCATCTATTTTAGTGGAACGGCGTAAATTTAGCATGCCTGAAAGAAAGACTAATGTGAACTTGTCAGGGATTTTTTTTTTTTCTTTTCACCCCTTTTCTTTTCTTTTTCTTTTCTTTTGGCAAAGACCACTTACTAGTAGTCTTATTACAATAATTCTTGCTTCAACAAAAATAAAATTAATAAATCCAAGATCTTAAAAACCTTGATGCCATTAAACCAATTTTTTTAAAACAAAGAAAATATCCACAATTCTTATGCTTGGGAATATAAATATCATATAATTAAATATGGCAAGAAACAAAAAGAGTGTCGGAAATTACCTCATTTGGGCTTAGTACACCCCACACCGAGTCGCCTACTTTCCTATTGTGGTCGGGATCTATGACTGGTCTCTATTCTCCTACATTTAGCAAAACCCTCTCAATATCATATAGATCTCGATCTAAAACTAATTACCTAAGGCCTCAATGCCTTAGTCTTGCTCTAACCCTTTAGGCTTGATCTTTAGAGAGATGAGAGATAGACCAAAGAGAGAGTGAGAGATCGATCAAAGAGAGAGTGAGAGATCTATAAGCAAGGGGATCATCCCCTTTGTGACCCAAAATCAAACCACCGCAAGCTAATCTTAGCTTGAGCGTGCGACCAAACGAGAGAGAGAGAGAGAGAGAGAGAGAGAGAGAGAGAGAGAGAGAGA
>NW_006499364.1:5719920-5761792 GCF_000471905.2 Amborella trichopoda | reverse complement strand
ATTTAATATTTATTTCTTGTATCAAGCAATCTTGATTCAAAGATTTACAAAATATTTTAAATATTCAACATTATCATGTAAGTTGGCTATACGCAAAAGATAAGCCAACAAACAAGGGATAACTATCACCCAATATTAGAAAACAAGTTAGTCCCTATGGGTGGGGCGTGCCACCGTTTGGTGGCCACACGTAGGCCCCACCCAATCCCACATTTTTTAAATTGGGCTCCTATATTTATGGAAGGTCTCATAAAATTTTAGAAAATATTTTATTTTACATTTAGAATTTTTTAAAATATTATATTATATTAAAAACATTGAAAAATCCATTTCTCTTAATTCATAAATCGAAATGGCAAAAATAAAATATCAAAAAATTCAAATAAAAATTCTAAAAATCATATATTATAAAATTAATTAATTTGGATGGGAATTAGATCCATTAGATCAGAGACTTTATCAATATACGAGAGCACTCCACCTTCAATTACTGACCACGATCCACTTAGCTTTCTCAAACTGACCCAATAGCTCCCATAACCCACAGTCTACTGCAGGGGCACATGATTGGACCACCAAAGTCAGTCAATAGACTAGGGGACGCAATCCCAGTTTATAGATATCAGGTACTCCCCTAGAGACAAAAAATAATAGTCCTCCAAGACATAATGCAACCATAACTCTATGGTGCATAGGGGTAATCTCTCTCACATGTATACACTTCACCTTCATTGACGAATCTCAAAACGACTATCTATATACAAGCCGTATGATGATATAATAATGAGGCTTTAGCCTTATCTTTAAATGCTATTCATCATATGCAAGGGCCACACAGTCCCTCGACACTCATCTGAGCATTCTTTAACATCATCAAGGACTAACCCACTAAACCCTTCTCGGTAGATCCCTATGCTCAGGTACCTTGGGTTTTTCCAAACTCGGTAGGTCTAGCACGTCGAACCTAATCCGAGTATCGACATATCGTATTTGCTTAGAATGGCCCACAAGAGGACCACACTCCCGCTTAGTTTATGTTTCATCATATAAAATGCTCATATAAACTCTTATAAGTTTAAAGGCTACATAAACCCAACAAGACATTTTAAGATAATGTTAAAAAGTGTCACTTCTTTTAAAAATGTGTCATATTTATACCATCCAAATAAAGTAAACTGTTTAGATTACTATAACATTACTCATACAAGTAAGATGCAACCTTGTATACACTTATTCAGTATTCAAAAGATATGACTTGCATTTTTATCCAAACAAGGCTTTGTTTTATTAATAGTATTTCACCATGTGAATTATAAGCTTGATTTTTTGTCTAAACAAGGCTTTGTTGTTTCATTAATTGTATTTTGACATGTGAATTATAAGTTTTTCATTGAAATCAGTGAACTTTTTCCTTTAAGTTTTCCAATTGAAACTAGAACATAATTTTTCCAAGGAAAAACTCTTTCGGTAAAAAAATTATTTAATGTTGACTTGGGATAGTGTGAAAATGAAATTCTAGACATCATATTATGGCATGTTGACCATTTAGACATAGAGATCATTTCTGTCACTTATCAACCCAATAAAAATGGGGTGTACCTAGAAAACCATAGGAAAATAATGTTTCGAGACTGGAAGCATTCGTATTAATCATCTCGACCTCAAGATGTATGAATATAAAAAAGAACATGGTTTTTGTGAGTCAGACAACTCATTTATTATCATGCAGTCCCTTGTCAATCTAATGAAAAACCCATCTCTAAGATGGATATCAAAAAATGTTATATCCACTAAAAGCTAAAATGGACGGTGAAGAAATGAATTAAAAAAATAACATTTATATTTTTTGAGAAAGAAAAAATTCAAAATTTAGATCATTGCCGTGGTTGAGATTATTAAACCCTAAAATTTTGGATTGAAATACATCTTTGAAATATAGGGAGACTGCACAAAAATAGTGTGAGTCGGCTGACTCACCAAACATTTTTCTATAAGAAAAATAAAAGAAAAGTGACAAAATAATTCATCTTACAATACATTATCTGGACTGCTTATTTCTATTGTTTACAAAAGTCCTCGATCTACATTGTTTTTGGATCTTTGAATTTCATAATTAGGGGTTGAAATGGATTTTAGACCATCCTTTTTATTGCTAACACAAAATTGTCTTCGGTAGGGTTTAGAGGTGCACTTTGATTGTTTAAAGGTCGACACTTGATACAAACAAGGCACTTCTTTATAACTAAAGGTTTTGGAAAGATGTGGTTTGTACAAAGTAGATATATGCCATCATTTTAGTTGACATGCCTTTTAAGATAATGTCAAAATGTGACGAATTTTAAAAATATATCAAATTTATACCATCCAAATAAAGTAAATGGTTTAGATTGCTGTAACATTACTTCTACAAATAAAATTCCAAGATATGACCAGTGTTTTTGTCCAAACAAGGTTTTGTTGTTCTATTAACAAATTTTTCTTTGTGAATTGTAAGTTTATCATTGAAATCAGTAAACTTTTCCTTTAAGTTTTCTAATTGAAACCAGAACATAAGTTTTTAAAGGAAAAACTCTTTAGGGAAAAACCTTGAGAAGAGATGCATAATCAGGAGCATTTATTTGATCTTAATTGTTAAACATACAATAATTTTAGAAGTAGGCTCAAGGCTAGGTGGCCACGTCTCTAGTTCAATATTGGAGATATAGTAAATATGGGAAAGTATAAGAGGGTTGTGGGCCCTGGAGAGCTCCACCTCATGGAGTGATTAAATTAAATTTAGATGATAGCTCTCGAAATAATCCAGGACCTACAAGGGTGGGTGGTCAGGATCATAATAGCTATGTTTGTTAGATTTTCTAGTCTGTGTGGAGTAGTTATAGCTAACATGGGCGAGATGCAGCCCTTACTTGCCAGGCAAAATATCATTGTGGAGAAAAGTTCAGTGGATAATATAGCAATAGAAGGAGACTCATTGAATATCATTAATTAGTGCAAATTGGAGTGGAATATTCCATTGGCTTAAGAAGTTTATGAATTCAAATTTTGGATATGTGTGAGAGGCTAAATATTTCCTTTGTACATATTTTTTGAGAACTTAATAGAGAATAAGTAGGGTTAGAAGTGGGGACTTCTTGATGGTGCATAGTTGAGGAATGATTGTTTTCTATTGATTTTGTTTTACTCTTACCTTTGCTTTGTAATTTGATTTCTTGTGAAATAATTATTATTAAAAAAAAAAGGTGAGGTTTGTAAGTTTGTATACAGTGCCCTTCTTATAGGCATCTTTAAATTTTACCTAGAGTTGTAGATCTGATGTTCGAATCCTTATGATGAGAGGAAAATATACTTAACAATAGGTGGTCCAAAGAATTTATCACAAGATGTATTATTTTTAAAACTTAAATTTTTTATTTCTATTTTTATTTTTGTACATCTTTTGGTATAGATAATCAAATTGGAGGGTTTTTTCAAAGGAGATGCATGAAATATTTTCACATAATTAGATACTACCATAAACAAGAAGTAGAACACATAGTCTAAACCAGTGAGCTTCATTGTGAGCTCTAAATTCATAAATAGATGATCTAAATACTTAGAGAGGCCACACATTAGGAGACACAAAATAAGCAATTTCCTATCAAAAGCAAAACTTTGTTGGGCTACCTATGAAAGGCTGCAATTTACAAATCTATAAGAGGCTTCTTTGATTGCTTACAAGAGTAGCAACATGTGAAGTACAATGCCAAACAAAGTACTCTAGTGTCCTCTAGAAGAATTTAGAATTGGATGTAGGTCCAAGAATTCTATTATGAGTTAGATCTGACTTACCTTATCAAACTAAATAAAATTGAAAGCTACCAATGTTAGTTACATAGAATTATCACAAACATCCAAGTGTCAAGTCGAAAACAAAAAATAGAAAGGAACACCATGAGAATAAGGTGAAACTCCACATGAGTCATCAACATATTTCAAGTTTTAGCTCCAAATATTACAGAACCCACTAGTACATAAACCAATTGAAAATTGGTGAAAATATCATTCTTCTTGAATGTGCAAAACATCAACCAAATTTAATATCCTACCTATCAAGATATAAAGGCCAGCAAACGAAACAATCCTATATCCAATACAACATAGAGAAAAAGAACATACAGTTATACCACTAGCAAGGACATCGTAAAAGGTACACAACTAGCTATAAAACAAATGGCTTCTTCATAGCTACAAAATAAATAGTGACATTGCACCTCTTGGATGTATTCCATTACTTTATTCACTTATTTTTTGTCTCACCTCCTCTGCAAATGGACATCAGTAAGCATACAGTTATATCATTAACAATACAACAGACAAAAAGATAACATATTGTTATACCATTAGTAAGGACAATGTAAAAAGTACACAACTAACTATAAAACAAATGGCTTCTTCATAGCTATAAAATAAATAGTTACATTCCAACTCCTGGATGTATTCCGTTACTTTATTCACTTATTTTGTATCCTCTCCTTAGCATATGGGTATCAATAAGCATTTTCCTAGTTAAGTAAATGTATAGTTTATAAAATATGAATTGACATTCTTTATCAAACACAGGAGTCGGGGTCCTGCCCAACCCTGCTACTCTAACTAGAACAAAAACAGAGCTGGTCTTAATATGGAAGTTGTACTTCCAAAAGTGAAACATTTGGACAAGATGTTCATTTTACCATTGTACACAAAATGTGGCCTGAACATCATGTTATTCTAAATCCAATTTAATTTAGCTCAGAATTGTGATATACATTAAAAACATATCGAATACCATCCATTCAAAAAGTAGTTAGAATATTACAAATGAAACTTATCAAGGCAATGAAAACCTAAAAACTATTTAAACCAGGGGAGAGAAAGAGGTATCATTTGCATACTTGTAAATAGTGTTGTACCATTCTACTTGAGAGAGAGAGAGAGAGAGCTCTGGAACGTGAATTTCCAAACTCCATAAGGAAATAAATTAACCAATCATCTCATAATTTCCTAGTCAATTTAGAACCACCCATCCAAGCAGTAAACCATTCTAATAAAAGACTATACGACTTCATAATGTACAGACCATGAAATTGTTAAATTCATAGACTTTCTTTTAATATACTACTCTTCCATTCATAACTAAAACATGACATGATGATACTGACTAAAAATAATAATAAAGTGGATTTAGCTTATGAAAACAATTTATTAGGAAGAATTAATACATCTCCAAAACTATATCAGTCACAAAATATGAAACTATGTAACCTAAAACCAGATCAAAGGGAATGACAGGGAAAGATCAGCCATACATTCAATGGAATACATCTTACGTTTAGGCACGTTTCACCAAAAGCCCCTCTCTTCTCAATACAAGTGGTTTTGAGCCCTAATTGAGCAGCTTTAATGATGGCCACATAGCCACCATGCCCTCCCCCTATCACCACAACATCGTTCTCTTCTGAACCAGAAGAGAAACTCTTGTACATATATACAGAGGCGAATCGCCCTCTATTGGATTTACAATCTCTATTAATTTGCCCTAAAATTAGGGCTTTATATCTGGTACAATCCCCCATGGCCGTAGCTTGGAGCTACTTTCTCTGGTCTAGAGGGCTTTTTTCAGTTATTTTATGGGTTCAACATGCATTTCCTGGGTTTTATAAGGTACGGCAAGTATCGCAAATAACCTCATTCTCGAGAAATTTATCAGTTGAATTCCCGTCGTTTCCTAAATCATCGTAGCTTTTCCCATAAATGGGGTGGGCTACACGAATTCTTAGCCCTTTTTCAACTAATTGGAGTTCGTTGCATGAATCTTGGTATGTCATTATGTTTTATTAAGTGTCATACTTTCAGTGACACTATAAATCCCTATATCTTTTCTCACTACTTTCAACTATATCCTTTTGGGTCTGCCCATTGCTTTTTTATAACTTTTCACTTGAACTAACTCCCACATCTTGACAAGTACTCTACTAGGTCTGAACCACACATGGCCAACCCACCTAAACATACTCTCTCTCATTTTATCTCATATTGGTGCCGCATCTAATGCATAAATCATATAATATTGAAAAAAAGTATACTTTTTTAATAGCCGAATCGATGGGGCCGATCGTTTTTCCACATACTAGCGCTGGATTGCTCAATTAGTAATTAGGATTGGGTATGGATCCATCCAAATCAATGATTCAGAAATATTAAAAATAAATAAAATAAAATAAAATAAATATTAAAAGGATGAAGTAAGTTTCTACATGGCCTAGATTTTATGAAAATAAAATAAAGTCTCACCTCAAATCCTCATCCAGAAAGCACTTTTGGCATAAAAAACCTCCATGATGGCTCTAAAATCAAATTTTCAATAAAATTCGAAACTAAAAAATTGGTACGATATTGTAGATATGTGAAGACTTATTTTTAGGGAAAAATGGATGGTCTAGATGATTTGTTACAATATTCATTACATTTAGAATTTGAAATCCTAATTTGTTTTCACAACAGTAATGTCGATCGATTTAAAGGATTTCCTATACCTAAATTGCAATTTTCAATGAATTATGAGGTGAGGCTTTGCTTATTTTGATAAGTTTACAGCCCATCAAACCATTTTTTATATTAAAATAAGGATATATAGGGTGGGGATTTAAGGGAACCTAATAACATATTAGATAAACTTTTTAAAAAATAAAATATAAAATTGGGATTAGGGGAACCGGGCCAGAACGCATACCATCCCAAAACCAATTCGGTCCTGACCGATTCCTATATGAATTGGTGCTTAGAATTGGAAATTTCCTCTTTATAATACTACTAAAAATTATGCCAAAAAATACACTTTTACCTTTATGATGGCATGAAATCTATTGTCACTCTTAATTATGAAATTTAAAGTTAGAAAATAGTGATTATCAAACAAATATATAAATACTTGAAAATAGATGGTCCAGATAATGTATTAGAAGATGAACTACTTTTAGGACTTAAAATCTATTTTTCTTCTTGTTCATGAATCTGAAGTCCAAATGATCAATTTGAGGGTTTTCCAATGTAAGAACAACCTTCTCTAATAGGTCTTTTAGATGCATCTTACTTCTGCAGTATAAGATTGCTACTTATAAAACCTTTTCGCTTTCATAAATGATTGACTATCGCGTATACTATGCTTCTAGGGGTCGTATGTACTTGCTCCCTCATACCAAATATGTAATTTAAGAACTCTGACGATATTTTATAAAGATGGATTTTGAGTCTTTAAATATTTAAGTTTTAAACCTATTCGAAATTCAGCATATTTTAAATATTATAAAGTAATAATATTTGGCCAAATTGCCAAGTTTTAAAACTATTATTCTTAGAATAGTGGATCAAAATTTCTGTAGCCGACCCCAATGTGGCAATTTGGCCAAAACTATGAACATTCCCAAAAATGTAAATATAATCTCATTTGTTGTTAGGATGTATTTAATCTAATGTGGGACTCTTCAAGCTTAAGAGCACGTTAAAATCATTTGGAATGTGTAAGGACATAATCCTAATTCTTTTAATAAATATGCAGAAATACTAGAGCGGTGTGTTGGGTCCAGTATAGAAAAAATGGAACCGCAACGATTAATCGGACATGGGCCAGGAAGCGGTTCAACTGGCCTAACTGGTAAACCATTCGGTTCAACCATTATTGCTGGGTAAGTCCCAGGCAGTAAAAAAAGTGTTAAAATAAATAAAAAATACAAAAAAAAAATCTAACACAATATGAGAAGTAAGAATGATTAAACAAATCACATCCAAATGAAATTGAAAATTAATGAAAAAATAAAATTTAAAGAATTGATTTGCGTCTACGGGTATTTTTTGAAATTTTCCAAAAAGATGGGAAATGTAAAAATAAGTATTAATAGCCAAAACAATTTTCAATCTTTGTCATAATAATGAAAAATTTTAAAAATGTATTACAAACAATATCTTTTATTTTTTTTTGTTTTATATAAATTTTTTAATTTTTTTTTAAAAATACCCTACTAGTCACCAAAACCGGCCGATATCAGATTCGACCAGTAGCTGGTTCCGATCTAATCGAGCGGTTATCTGTTAGACCGCCCGATTTTTCCTTCAATGGCTAGGTCTTTCGAAAATTAACGATAAGCTTATAAAATGGGCTTAAATGGGATTCATGTATTACGTGAGACTATTTATTTTTTATACAAGAAGGCCATAATCATTGTCAACCATTGAATGTAAAATCGGATGAGTGGTGACCATTGAATGTGAAATCATATGAGTGGTGATGTGTCACTAATTGAGCACAAAGTCCAAAACAAAAAAAGTTTTGGTACATTCTAATATGTTAGATTTCACAATCAATAAGTAATAAAAATTGTGAATGAATGATGTCATAGTATGCAATCCTTTTTTTTATTCCTTTTTATTGAATGCAAGGGTCACGTGGAATAAAGATAAAGGATAATTTTCCCATATGAGGGGAATATAGCTTTGCTTTTCATATGAATCCAAAAGAGTTGTGTCCTCACATAGGCTACCATATCTTACATCCAATTTTATCACTCCCATAGACTATTCCATAATCTTAATTAAATAAAAACGGCCAAAAGTTGGGCTTTTTGTGTAAGCATGCAAGTGTTTCTCTCTTTTAACCACAACTTCTCTGACCAAATTAGTATCCCAATCACGTTGGCACCTTTTGAGCGTGGACATGGTGACAAATCTAGGAGACGTTAAGAATCACTCTAAACTATGTTTTTATTTTTGGGTGAGGTTTGTACAAGGTGTCGTCAACCTTATACTATTGCAGTAAGGTACACCTTAAAACTATGTTGAAAATGTAATTTCGGTACTATAAAGCCTTGGGATGATATGAAATATATTGTTGTCCCCAGTTCTAAAATTTAAAAACTCTAGAAATAGTGATAATCGAGCAGATGTATACGCACTTGAAAATCTTGAAAATGGACGGTCCAGATGATGTGTCAAAAGATGAACTATTTTTAGTACTAGGCACCCCTATTTTTTCTTTTAAGGCTAAGAATCTCGAGGCCGAGATGATCGATTCGAGGGTTTTTCAGCATAGGAACAACTTTCTCTAGTGGGATATTAGGTATACCTTACCTGTACAGTATAAGGTTGATACCTCATATGAACTTTTTTATTTTTTGGACAAGGTATTTATGAGTCATAGGACTCATATATAGATATGTGTCCCCTCTTTATGATCTATTGTTTAGATAGATTTTAGACTTAATGATTTAGAGATATATAATCTCTAACATAAAGAATACTATGTAAAAAAATATATTAAAGAATTAAAAGCTAAAAATGATATTATTTGAAAACATAATTTGGCCATTGCTTTTTCGTCTTTTTTAATGGACTAGCACGTTCAATATGGATCGCCTATAATCATTGAATGTGAAGTCTAACTTGGGTATGCCACTTTAAATAGGAGTGCGTCTTCCTATAATGCATGAAGAACTTTTCCTTTCTTGTTTATTTTTGGGTTGTGGTTTCTGTAAAGTTGCAGCTTTAAACAATCCAATTAAGGGGCACCTCCATGTTTTACCATAACATGTAATTTTGGTGTAAAAAATTCTTAAGATTATATGGAAATCTATTTTCATATCTAACTATAAAATGTAAAACTTCAAAAATAGTTAAAATCAACTAGATCTATAAACATATGAAAATCTCAAAAAATGGATGGTCTAGATAATATGTTGCAAGCTCACTAGGGAGTCAAATGATCAAAATTTAGATTTGATGTTCTGCTTTAACATTTCTATTTCAATTAGTTACATCCATAAAAAATTTTAAAAAATGGAAATTGCCCCAATTCAGGCTTTGAAAACTTGAACAATTAGGGGTACCTTAGAAATTCCCCCCTAGAATGCATCGCCCCTAAAATTATTAAAATGACCCTAATGGTTTATGCTTATTAACCTTGAACAACAATAATTTTGGGAAATTTTTAAGCTTTTCCTTGAGGATGTTCTAATTGAAATTTGATGCCTTAGTGATTTTGTAAGGGCTTTCAACCTCTTAGAAGATATTTTTCCATTAAATAAATTTTGCGGAATTAGAAGAATACCCTAAAACTGAAAATCTTACGAACTTCCAAACCATCCAGCTTCTTTCCAACTCAATATCTTTTTTTTTGACAAATGTTACTACTTTTATTGAAGACTAAGGAAAGGTGATTACATCATTAGAAATAACAAGGGAAGGTAAATGAGCACCCCTCTTTGCCAGCATATCCTCCACAGAATTGGCTTCACGATAAATGTGAGAAAAAGTGACTGTTATGGAGGAAGCCAAGGCCATGACCTTTAACCATAACTGCCGAAGTTCCTGAGGAATACGTTGTTCCTTATTACACCACCTAATCACATTGAGTGAATCCCCTTCTATCCAGCAGTTATTGCCACAATTCCTTCCAATAAAAATCTTCAAACCATGGAATAACCCACTTAGCTTCACAAAATTTGCGGTTACACAACCCATCGGTCTAGCATACAAAAAATTAATGTTACCAAAGCTATCACGCAAGAATCCACCAATACCTGCTGTCCCAGGATTACTAAAAGAGCTACCATCAAAATTGAGTTTTAGACTACCCGAAAGGGGCACAGTCCAAATACTTTTTGGTCTACTCCTAATAGAGCCAAAGAGGAAAAGGTTGTGTAAATTTACCTTGACATCAACCTTTGAAGTACCCCATCCCTCTTTTGACATAAAGAGCCACGACCAAATAGAAAATTTAATAGAATGGATCAATCTTTTCAAAGATTGAGATGAAGGTCATTCTATTCCTTTCTTTCCAAACTTCCCAAAGAATGGCTTCTTTAGCTATCCTCTAAATAATCTTACATACCTTAGGCCTATGAGGTAAGGAAAATTGAGAGACAAGACCCTCCACAGATTGGGGAAGAACCAAATTTATCTCTAAAATACCAAACAGCCAATACCAAATTTGCACTGTGAAGGGGCAATGTATGAAGAGATGCGCACCAAATTCACCATCAGATTTACACAATAGGCATACATTAGGTAAAATCTTTCCCCTTTTTATTAGGTTATCGATAGTCAAGATCTTGTTCATAGCCACCAGCCAAATAAAGACTTGAACTTTGTGAGGTATTTGCTATTTCTAAACTTGGGCAATCTGAGGGTAGGACCATCTCCACCGATCGTGAAATAGAAGATTATAGCAAGACTTAATAGTGAAAATTCCATCACTCTCAATCTCTCATACCATTTCATCCTCCGCATTCGGCGACACATAAATTTTATCCAGCAATTCCATAAGCGCACACCATTGAGAAAGTAAGGCATGGTTCAGTCGACTGTGTGCCAGGCAAATATTCCTGGATATAGTGTCGCCACTCATTTCAACTACCTCATAGAGTTTAATATTGGGCCTCGTAACAATCCCAAACAGGTCTGGGAAAACTGACTTAAGACGGTACTCCTCCTCCCACTTATGATGCCAAAAGGAAATTTGATTGCCGCAGCCAACATTCCATTTGAAGTATCCCAAAACCATTGGCTTACAATTGGCAATCGTCTTCTACAACTGCGAGGTATCCTTACCCCTACGTCCCCCAAGCCAAATCCCGGATCTATCCATACCGTACTTAGATAGTAGGACTTGATACCAAAGATGATATTTTAGGTGAAGACTATGCCACCACCACTTACGCAAAAGAGCTTGATTCATAAGTCTAATACTTCTAATACCCAGTCCACCTTCTTTCTTTGGGGTGCAAACTCTATCCCATCTAAGAAGATAAAATTTTCGTAAATTGCTGTTTGAATCCCAAAGAAAATCCCACATGATTTTTTCAATCTTTTTCACAACCGAGGCTGTCATATTAATCAAAGACATTTGATAGACTGGAAGCTTAGCCAGACAAGATCTTAAAAGAGTCACCCTTCCACCCAAAGACATGTACTTATGCTTCCAAAGATCAAGTTTGAATTTGACTCTCTCAAGCACCCTATCCCAGACTGCGATGGAAAATCTTGAATCAGAGATTGGTAAACCAAGATAAATAAGAGGAAAGGAGCCCACTTTACATCCCATCATGTTAGCCAAACTAGCAATCAAATCTGCAGCACAGTTAATGCCAACCATGGAAGATTTATAAAAATTGACTTTAAAGCCAATAATGACCTCACAAATTTCCAAAAATTTGGCAATGTTCTTAATTTGAATGGGATCAGCATCACAAAAAATAAAAGTATCATCAACATATTGAAAAATGAGATATAATAATATCAGAGTTCGCAATGTTGAAGCCCGAAAAATGACCCGCTCTCTCCACCTTGCTCAACATCAAACTAAAGCTTTCAGCATGAATAGTAAATAAGAAAGGAGAGAGAGGATCTCCTTGTCGAAAGCCTCTAGACGCCTTGAAAAAACCAATCGGACTACCTTTAAATAGTATCGAGAAATGGGCAGATGAATGCATCAAAAAATCCAACTCCTCCCTCTTTCACCAAACCCCATAACTTTCAAAATTTCTAACAAAATACCCCATTCAACTCGCTCATAAGCGTTTTCCATGTCCAATTTAAATAAAATATCAGGCTTCCTACTCAAGACTCTAGAATGAATACATTCTTGTGCTATAAGCACATTGTCCGTTATCTAACAGTCCTTGATAAAAGCATATTGGGTACTAGAGATAGTGAAAGGCAAAACATCGTTCAATCTCTGTGCCAAAACTTTCGCAATAATTTTATAGAGGTTGGTGAGTAAACTGATAGGTCTAATGTCAGAAAGATTTGAAATCATGGATTTCTTTGGGAATAAAGCCAAGTAGACATAGTTCACCCTTTTGAAAATGTCACCCCTTATCAAGAAACTTCGAACAAATTCCAACAATTCACTTTTAACTAAATCCCAAAATTTAGGCTAAGGGAAAACCATCAGGTTCTGGAGCCTTATCCCCAGGCATTGTAAACACCGCCTTATGCAATTTTTCTAAAGTAACATCTTTCTCCAAAGAATTCTTCATTTCAACCGAAGTACTTTAAAAGGAACTCTATTAAATAAGGGTGAAATATTAATTTCTTTTGAAAAGGCCTTCTTAAAATGACTATGACAGCCTCTTCAAGAGCCCTATTATCTTTGGAATCAATCCCAAGAATAGACAAACTAGAGATATCATTTTGTCTTCTTCTAGCACTAGCAATCGCATGAAAATGTTTTATGTTAAGATCCCTTTTTTTCAACCACTTTAATCTTGATCTTTGTCTCCAATAGATTTCCTCTGATCCATGAAGATCTTCCAATTATTTAATCTCCGCACATTGATCCAGCACTGACTGCTCCAAAAACAAAAGCATTAGAGGTTTCTATTGTAATCCTAACTAAACACACACACACACACACACATATTATAGGAATGATCTCATGTCATTGTAATATTTGTATGATCCCAAATTTTGTACACATACTTTCTTCATCCTAATAATCAATACTAAAAAAAAAAAAAAAAAATCCAATTTGCACCTTATATATGATCAAAATAAGCTCCCTCCAACAATGAATCTAGACCATCCATTAAGTGAATTTCCAGATCTTGGTCTTTATAAATTCAAAATTAATATTTTATATTTGACATTGTTAATCTAATGATAATAAAGCTATCCCAAAAATTTGAAAAGGAAAAAGACCCTTCTATGGCCTAGATCTAGCGATCGTACTAAAATGGATGACTTATATTAATTGCGCTAAAAAAATACGTTGTAGGTTGTGTTTTGGAATTTTATATTTTGTGTTTCTTCATTAGAATGAAAATAGTGTATATTTAAAATTTTGGGTCAAATAAATGACTCTAATATGATTTTTGAATATTGTTTCATTATATTATAAAATACTCGTTGTATGAAAATATAACAAAAAGAAATTCTTTTTCCATTATGAAATATATGTGTTTCATGTATAATTTGATTTCTTAAAACTGAGAAATTTCACATCCTACATAATAAGAATCCTACTAAATATGAAAATTCATCAATATTTATATTAATCCCAATACTATAACACTTCCTTAAGGAGGTGATTTTGGATTTCACCATATCCAACAACATGCCTTAGTCTAGTTGTTTGACTTTACTTGTTTTGGAAACTATGGCGTGGAGTATGATGGCTGGTACGTATCAAAAGTATCCTATATTTTACCAAAAAATCTGAAACCGGGCAAGTCCACAGAAGTACTATTTAGTAATAGAATGATACTTTTTAAAAGAAAAAGTTTATATAAAGTTGCAACTTTAAAATGTAGAAATAGAATTGCGCATAAAAAATTAATCGAAAATATTATTTTAACGCTGAAAAATTCTCTAATTGATCATCTCGACATCGAGATATATGAATATGAAAAAAAAAAGATTTTGAGATCTAGAAATAGTATATCTTGAAACATATTATCTAGACCGTCTATTTTCAAGATTTTCATATTTTTATAGATCTACTTGATTTTAACCATTTTTGGAGTTTAAAATTTTATAATTAGATATAAAAATAGATTTTTAGATAATCCTTGGAATTTTTTACACCAAAATTGCATGTTATGATAAAATTTGGAGGTGCCCCTTAATTGGATTGTTTAAGGTTGCAACCTTACAGAAACTGCACCCTATATATAATAAATAGCTCATATGTAAGATAGGGAAATGTTTCTATACTTTCCCTACAGCATATACGATCCATGCTTCCCCTACCATCCAGCTGTCTAATTTTGATCAAGAGAGCCACTTACAGTTTGATCTGAGATCCGATGTCTTATAGTATTTTATTTTTTAGTTTTTTTTTATACAAATTATATAAATATGAAATTTGGTACATCCTATCTTCTCATTGAGGCATACCTATAAAAATATTAAAAATAAATTTTCAATAAAATATAATAACCAAAATACCCCTTGAATCTTTCAAGGGTATTTTGGTCATTTTATTTTATTGAAAATATTTTTTTATATTTCTCGCTAGTGTGAGTTTAATAGTAGATTGGACATCCAAAATTTGGTGTCAAAATAGTTTATAAAAAAAACATTAAAATTAAAATAGTGTAAAGACTTGACATTGTGATTGAGGCAATCTTAACCTTCCGTTCAAAATGGACGGTTGGATATTATGCTGTAGGGAAAGCATAAAAACCTTGCACTATATATACATATAGCTGGTGTAGTTGTTGACCGCGTTAACTTGGCACAAAATGTTTAAACGTCGCTCTTGTGCTTCACGTTCTTTTCTAATGTCCATGTGTTAAGAACTGTTAATATAGAGTCCAAGTATCAACACATGTAGAAACACAAGGCTAAAACAAAAATGCTTTTAGCGTTCTCTAGAAGGTTTGATACACTATCCAAGTTTCGACTCTTGTTGCATGTCAATGGCGCATCAAAAAATGTGCTCTATATACTTTTTCCAATGTCCTCATGTTTGGAGGTATGTATCAACGAACGATGTGCTATAAAAATTGTTTCTAATATCACTGTGTCTAATAGTATCAATAAAGTGTCTAAGTGTTGACACATGTTGATATGTGATGTGGTAAAAGAATTAGGTGCTTAAGTAACATAGTTGATGGGCATAGATTTTTCTTTTGTTTCCCAAGATTGGTCAAGCCATCTCCTTGGCTCAAAATCGCATTTCAACCTTTTTTTCCATATAAATCTTCCCCTATGTGTACATTTGTGTCCCTCTTTCTGCTTGTTCATACCTATGCCCTCAGGCTCATTCCACTGATCTCATGGGAGTATTTAACAATACAATGTCCATTGGTGTATTGTTAGATACAGTGTTCAGAAAGGCCGGTTAAGAATACGTTTCTAGAATTTGCCATTTAATAGCTTTCTTAATGGGCCATTGAATAGTTTTCATATATTTTTAGTAGCAATTTAATGACACATTTTTAGATAACTTTCTTAGATTTAATTGCAATTCTTGAAGTTTTAACCGTAAATTTTATGTAAGGGCACACTTTCTATTTTTCAAGAAAGCTATTTAATGTGTCGTTGATTAGCTTTCTTATATTTTATAATAGAGATATGACATCTTCTTTTAGAAAACTTCACCTGTAAGTAGAATTTTTACAACCTATAAAAGGACAAAAAACACCACCATTAGAACCCTTTCCCTTTAATAAACAAAAAATATGGAGCAAAACCCATATTTTTTGCCCCCATCGTGGACCTACCGGTTCATTAACTGAACCGGACTGGAGAACAAATCAGTTTTTTTTTTTTTTTGACAAGATAACAAACCAGTTCAATGGTCGAACCTCTTAGCTCAGTCCGATATTCACACCATTGCTTTAGAGGTTTATTTTCGGGTTCACTTTCAAATTTGGGTGAGGTTTACATAAGGGGCACTCCTTGTACTGCAGAAGTAAGGCGCACCTCTAAGTTTTGGTCGGAGGTATAATTTTGATGTTGGAAACCTTATGATGGCTTGAGAATCGCTACCTGTCCTTATTTATAAAATTTAAAATTTTAAAATGGTACAAATTGAGCAGATATGTAAACACTTTAAAATCTTAAAAAGAGATAGTCTAGGCAACTCGTTCTAAGTCTAGGCAGATATGTAAACACTTAAAAGCTCTCTTTTAGAAGATTTTTGAGGTACACTTGCTTCAATAGTATAAGTAAACCTTTTCCTTCAAATTTAGCCAAGGAGTCTATGAGGCGGCCGGCTCATCTATTTATATGAGTCCTCCCTCCAAAATTTATCTCCAAGATGGACATTGATCCAATTATAGTTTGACAATGTACACTATGGTGAACCTAAATATAAAAATAAAAATAAAATTTTAAATTCAAAAAAATATTTTTGATATACTTTTTAGATTGTTGATGTGTGAATTTTGATAGGATCACCGTCATTTTACATCCATCTCTAAGATGGATGTTGGGTGAGTTAGGGGATGCACGTGTCATTCTGAATGGAGGGTTAAGATTGCCCCAATCACAATGTCATATCTCTACATTGTTCTCTTATTAATATTTTTGATATAAATTATTTTTCATCATCATGGGGTCCTCGCTCAATAAAAACCTAACAAATAGTGAAAATCCCGATAGTCTCCAAATAACCCGAAAACTGGTCAAGATCTTCATGAGGTCTCTCAAAAGTCTCCCGCCAAGTTTCGTCATATTCTGACTTGTCTAAGGCAGTGTAGACTAAGAAACAGTTCCAATAAAATCGGCCTCTAACACCCTGAAATAGCATATTTAACTAGAGCTACATTTTCGGTGTCTCAAATTGTTGTGGGACCATCACCATTGGATCCAACATGGTTGAAAACCCCCGGGGGCCAAATTTCAGCTCGAATGGACACTTCAAGAAAACCTTATAGGCAAAAGAGTGAAACAAAAGGAGTCGCATGCTATTCCCGTGCGGCCACCTTGCAACTCCACACCATTGAAGGGATAGTCACGAACAGTGACTTTCAACGCTCATATCTCACATGTCCCAAGTCAGATCGTGCTCAATTTGGTGAGCATGTTCGTCTCATCAAGACGAGTGATTCGATATATGGCACGCCCTGTGACGACACCCGAGCACGAAGAAAAGCTAGAGAGAAGTTCCTAATGCGTAAAGAAAGTACAGTAAATTCAGTAGCATCGTGCCCCATTCGAGTGGTTGAATCACACCGCTCGCGGTCGATCGATGTGAGACCAATTCCATCACGTGCGTAAGGTCTCGAGCCATCTCTGACCTGAACCCCATGCATGATGAATGGTCAGATTCTGCACATGAAGCCGATGAAGGCACTACAAATTCTGTCTTTGGAATTCCAGATTCCGACTAAAATTTCAAAGTTGCAAAATCTTCGTTCGGGCACGGAATCGAGCTACGTTTGTTGCCTCGGGGTCGTGACGGCATGCTCAGTGTACTCCAGCGAAGAAATCACAGAAAAATGTCAAAGAACGAGCACACCATCGATCCAAAGTTCAAGATTCAACCAAAATTGAAGTCACATGATCGTGTCCTAAAAACACGATCCATGGTTCAAAGTTGGTATCAAATCGATCGTTATGCCGAGCCTTACAAAAAAAAACCATCTTTCGATCAATTGGGCATCAGAACGACCCTGGATCATCCATGCAAGATAACAAAAGTTCTAGGGCAACACAGAGACTGTTATGAAATTTCACAAATTGTTAGGAAGGGGCAAATCTATCATTTTGTACTTTATTTTCTATTTTTTTTTAATTCAATTTAATCTTAATTTCTAGCAATTAGGATTACTTTTGATTAGCCACCCATGTTTGGGGCAAATTCTATATATATATGTATCATCATTGTACACAAAAAGGGAGAACACACTCAATCCCTCACAAAAGAGAGAGGTTCTACTTAATACAGTTTCTGTTTCTTACCATTGTTGAGTAACGTTTGGAGAGAGAGAGCAAGGTGAGAGAAACTTGTGATCGGTACCCCTAGGGTTGAGTTAGATCTTCTCTCTCTTCTTCTTATTTCTCTTCTTCTCTTTCTTCTTCCTCTTCCCTGTCTGAGTTCCTCTCAGAGGCCATGCACGACAATGGCAATGCTGTGCATGCCTCTGGGGTGGTCTCACAGGTCACGTATGGTGATGGCAGCGCCATGCGTGAGCTTCTTTCTTCTTCTGTTCTCTCTCCCAGCGAGGCATGTAGATGGTGCTGCTCGTCACCATCGGCAGACGTACCCTCGACGTCTCAGTGAAGAACATGGATGGCGAAACACGATGCCACCCACAGGGGACTTCCTTTGTTACACGTCTAGCACAGACGACGATACCTATCACCGCTCGCTAGAGGTCTTGGCAGCACCTATCGCCGTCCGCGAGCTTCCTTCGTGTACTTGGTGCCCATCGCTACCCACGAGCCTCCTCCGAGCGTTCAGTGCTCGTCGCCATTCCTCCTGTGTACCACACCTATCACCGTGCGCCTCATGAGAACTATTGCCACACGCTCCATGAGAGGCTATCGCCGCCCGCATAAGGACGTGTTACCTTCCCATGATGACAATTGCCGCTTGAGTTTTTCCTCCTTCTGCCTCCTCATTCTCTTTCTCTTCGTCCCCTTTTCTTCTCTTCACTCTTTTCTCTCCTCACTTGACTGAGGGTAGACTTAGCCTAGCGCTTTCATATTGGTCTCGGTTTGGAGTAGTATTGTTGCCATGTTGGTCTCGAGAACCATGCTCGTCTTGCTACCACTCCGAGTCGATAGCTTTCCGACCGTCATGCTAGTCTCACCCCTTTGTCAAGTTTTCTTCTCCTTTCTCTCTCTTTATTGGAACCTTCTGTTTCATCACTCCCTCATATGAGCGTACAATGCCCTAAGACAAGGGTGGGTCTCTTGGACCCACTTGTCTCGCCAATTAACCACAGAAGTGTTGTGCAGAAAACAAGAGGATTGCAGGTCAAGGGCGACGATTCCAAACCAGCTAAAGCAATTGGGGGGCTTTCTTCATGATCTAAGAGGGCGTCAACGTGAGCTAACCCGAGTAAGTCCCTAACCCACCTTAAATTCCTCTCTCATAGGTTGGTATACCTGCCCTTATTCTTGAGCAAGGTTTTGAGAGAACAATCTCAAATCTCGGGTTCGATAAAAACCCGAGATACATGCCGCCAGATCATCTAGATTCAAAAGGTGAGATTGAGACACCTAACCAGCTTGAAGACTCCCCTAGGGACTTACTACCCCTTAGTCGGTTCGCTCTTGTTTGACTAGCATCCTCTTTTACTTTTTGCATTACTTTCTATAGCACCTTGTTCGACCTATTCATCCGAGTCGACGATTTTCTCATCCCCGCACTCGTGGCTGTCCCAGGGTAGCGAACTGCTCAAGCTTCCTTCCCTACTCTCCTTCTGAGCCAGGATTCACGATTTGACTCTCAGGTTCTTGCCTGGGTTAGCGCGAGAGGGGACTTAAAAGTCCTTGACTCCCCGCTTCCTCGCCCTAGTGGACCCTCCACCAAGGCCCCTTGCATCGGTGACACGTTTGCCACTGCACACAGCACACACCCTGCTACTAGCAAGTCTCTTGCCGATCATATTGTTGGGCACGCCGGAAGGCTGTCCTAACCAATTTTGCGGGAGGCAAGCAAATTGTCATTGCCTTGAGCCTGCATCCAAGGCTAGGCCTTCTAGAGTCAAATCCTGCAAGCGCCATGCATTTTCTTTCCACAACTCAGGGCAATGCTAGCACTATGCCACCATGAGCACATGAGGGTCGACCACCCTGTCCCCCCTCTCAGCACACATAGCTTCATCCTGTAAGAGATAAGGTTCAGCCTCGTCCCTCACAGACACAAGCTTGTGAGTCTCAGCCTCCCTAGGTCAGACTCATCAATCGTGCCCGGGCTGACCCCTAGGTCACCCAGATGGCTAACCCTAAAGGTGCACATGCGCCACCATTGTAGGTTCCTTCTCGACCCCAACTCAGACAGAGTCACGAACCAGCTCCTTCGCCTGCCTCTCTTCCGATACCAAGCAAGAACCTTAAGCCCTAGTACTCAAAGGTCTTCCCTAAGAGTACCGTCTTGAGTCAGCCTCAGGTCAACCATGCACATGAGCCCCACAAAGGAACTCGGGGCAACGACCTGATGTCAGACAGAGGCCTCCAGCCTCCATGGCAGAAACCCAAGCTGCTTTCTATCCTTGGACCCCACTCCTTGCTCCAACTCATAGACACGAGCCTTACATGTTCAAAGAAGGCGGGGCAATCCAGGTCTTAGGCTCGGTTTTGAAATGAAGTCCACAACTGTCTCAGGGTTAAGCAGAAGATAGGTCTTCAAATCTTGACCAAAGAAGCCTCCAAGGCAGTCGAGGTAGCCACCCTTGATGACCTCCTGCCTCGTAACCCCTTTCTCCCTCTTCAAACTCTAGAACCTGAGCAAGTCCAAGAGTATTGCTGGGATGTCACTGCCCAGAAGCCACGGTCCCAAGACTGTCGAGAACCGGTCCTCACAAGATTGGCATACAAGGCTCGAGTCCAGTCGGGGCAAGTTGAGCCCCTCTAGATTGACTTGCCACCCATGACTCGCCGACCCCTGCAGTCTACTTCTCTTCCTGGCTCTGACCTCTAAGAAAACACAGTCAGTGTCATGGTGATCAATGACTCGGACGAAACCCAAGAGGACAGAATGATCAGGTTCGAGGTAATGATGCAATCCATCCTTGAAAAGATGGAACACCGAGAAACCTCCAGGCCCACTTCCTCTCACCATGACACCGATTCCCCGATCGGTGAGGATACAGTTCTTAGGAAAACTCCCCCACCAGTCTTCTAAGACAACTCTGCCTCCCGTGGGGTCTCTCAAACCGACATAGATGCTATGGTGGCCCATAGCCTCAAGAACAAGGTCCCAGGCATGCAAGAGACGTCGCTCTACCAGAAGCCATACCCTTCGTACATTGACCAAGTACCCTTCCCTCCGAACTATCAAAAGGGAAAGCTCCCCCTATTCAACGGTACTACATCTCTGCACCAGCATATTGCTCACTCCCAGGCGGCCCGTCGAGAGATGGCAACGGACGGACAACTCCTCGTCCGCCAGTTCATCGAGACTCTTGAAGGGCCAGCCTTCCAGTGGTATGCTTGGCTGCCTCCCAACTCGGTACACATGTGGAAAGAGATGGAGCAGTTGTTTTACCATTGCTTCTACGAAGTCCAAAGGAATGTGAAGACCATTGAACTCCTCACCCTGATGCAAGACCCTGGTGAGCCGGTTGACAAGTTCATCACCCGATGGAGAGAGTTGGCAACCTTCCACGCCACTCCCATGAATAGGAAGGAAGCGGTCCAAACCTGCATATGGAACATGCTTCTGGAAATCGCACTGCATGTCGAGGCATCTAATCCACCCTCCATGTCAGAGCTCATCTCTAAGGCAGTTCGTATTAACCGAGAGATGGACCACCTCTTCGCTAGGGTGTATTTCATCAACATCTCCGGTGGACTTAGATGTTTGCAAAAGGTCATACCTAGCCCTTTAATCCCCAATGAGTTCGTTTCGTACCAACATCCTAGTGAGAGTAACACCCTATTGCGACCCACTATCCCCAAGATTTAAGTCCATGCTTATCTTCTCAGCCCTATTGAAGTTACATGAAGCCCCATCCTTATCCTCGTGGAGTCACATTGGCCCTCTTAAACCATAGTGCATGTCCTGACGGCATGACATTAAACTGCTTTGCCTAGATCCAGGACGCATGACCTTAAATACGCCCTCATACATGCGCACATGCCTTTTACATGCATCTTCACGCATGTCTCACCTAACCGACCCGTTCATGTGCGCACACCACCTCTATTACTTCCCCAATAAGACCACATACGCGCACACAGCTTTTATGTGCATCTTTGCACACGTCTTCCCTAACCGACCCGTTCGTGTGCGCGCACCACTTTCATTTACCTCCCCAGTGAGTCCATTCATTATTACCATATTTCACCATTCCTCAGTGAGTCTTACCCATGCTCACAAAACGGCGAGCCATCTCACCATCCATACTCCCCGTCAGCTAGTGGATCATCATTATTCACCACTCTTCACCCACCATTCATCCTTTACAGGCAGCTTGGTGCCATCTTCCCAAAGTGCGTCATAACCATCACGAGACTCACTCCATGGTCGCCACAGATGACCATTCATTTCAACTACGGTTCAACTGTATGACCCTAAACTATAGTGCACGTCCTGGCTGCATGACGTTAAAAGGCTTTGCATAGGTCTTGAAGGCACGACCCTAAAAGCATGACTTCACAAAAAATGGGCACGGTGTACACCTAGACATGGGAACGCCATGAGTAAAAATGACGGACGGGCATGGTCACGAAACCATGAGTAAGAGAGCTCCATGGAAAACAAAATCCAGGCCCGATGAAAACCCCAAAAGGGCATCGTGAGCAAAAATGGATGAAAAGGGTGGACATGACCGCAAGGTCATGGGTAAAAGAGCTCAGAAATAATAGAAGTTGGTGAAAACCCTCCTTACGATGCCACTTCCCCTGTTCAAGTGAAAACCCGCAAAAGAGCGCCTAAACCGACGACACAGGTTGACGTATGACCAATGCCTCAGCCGACACTCAATTTCTACGCAATGACAATCCTAATGAGGTCTACCTAAAATCCTAAACTGTCAAACATCAACTAACACAAAATAGCTTGCCAAGGAGTGAAAGCCACATAAGATCCCCCGCACTTCAAATATCAACAACGTGCCTCACCAGGGAGTGAGAGCTGCATAAGATCTCTCAACAACAACAAGAGTCCTCAAGGGTGAGGACGATGCCAAATGATTCCTCTAAAATGCTAAGGACCATCACAAAATTAAGAAACTGATGAAGCTAGGGTTTAACGTGCCACAGGCTTCAGGGTATTCCTCGCCAAATTCCCTAGCCTACATGGGACCAGACTTTCGGGATAGGTCAGAAGCCCCCGACTGGACCCTGCTAGACGGGACCTACAGAGATACCTTGAGCATCAAAATTAAACCTCGTGTAGCAGTGAACAATACCGACCAAAAGGTTCTTAGCACTTGGCCTCCACGTAGGCTAGATTCTTTCCGAGGAGGTCCCTACAAAGGCCTCATGCTTCAAAATCACAGATAGTCCCTTAAGGGTGAGGACTTCAGCATGATCCCTCAGGCCTCATTCTGTCCGAGGAGGTCCCTACAAAGGCCTCACGCTTCAGAATCACAAATAGTCTCTTGAGGGTGAGGACTTCGACAAGATCCCTCAGGCCAGATTCTGTCCGAGGAGGTCCCTACAAATGCCTCATGCTTCAGAATCTCAAATAGTCCCTTGAGGGTGAGGACTTCAACAAGATCCCTCTAACTTCCCAGATGATTGCCATTCTCAATTATCTAGAAGCACAACATTCGGCGGGGCATGCTGTTGGAAGATATTTTTCATCATCATGGGCCCCCATAAAAGCCTAGCAATAAGTGGAAATCTCGATAGTTTCAGAATAGCCCTAGAACTGGCCAAGATCTTTATGAGGTTTCTCAAAAGTCTCCCACCAAGTTTTGTTGCATTCTGACATGTCTAAGGCAGTGCATACTAAGAAACAGTTCCGGCAAATTGGCCTCTAGCACCCTTAAACAGCCCCTATAACTAGAGCTATATTTTAGGTGTCTCAAATTGTTGTGGGACCATAACCATTGGATCTAACACGGTTGAAAACCCTCAGGAGCCAAATTTCAGCTTGAACGAACACTCCAAGAAACATTATAGGCAAAAGAGTGAAACAAAAGGAGCCGCACGCTATTCCCGTGCGGCCACCCTGCAACTTTACACCATTGAAGGGACAGTCACGAACAATGATTTGTGACGCTCATATCTCACCTGTCCCAAGTCAGATCGCATTCAAATTCGATGAGCATGTTCTTCTCATCAAGACGAGCAATTCGTTATGTGGCATGCCCCGTGACGACACCCGACCACAAAGAAAAGCTAGAGAGAAGTTGCTGATCCGTGAAGAAAGTGCAGGAAATTCAGCAGCATCGTGCCTCGCTCGAGCAGCCGAATCACACCACTAGCGACCAATCGACGCAAGACCAATTCCATCGCGTGCATAAGGTCTCGAGCCATCTCTGACCTAAATCCCATGCATGATGAACAGTCGAATTGCATACGAAGCTGACGAAGCCACTGCAAATTCCATCGTCGAAATTCCAGATTCCGGCCAAAATTCCAAAGTTGCAAAATCTTCGCTTGGGCACAAAATTGAGCTATATTTATTGCCCTGCGATCGTGACAACATGCTCAGTGTACTCCAGCGAAGAAATCACAGAAAAACATCAAAGAACGAGCACACCATCAATCCAAAGTTTCAAGATTCAATCAAAATTCAAGTCACATGATTGTGCCCTAAAAACACGATCCATGGTTCAAAGTTGGTATCAAATCGATCGGCATTCCGAGCTCTACAAGAAAACAATCATCTTTCGATCAATCGGGCATTAGAACGACATCGGATCATCTATGCAAGATCACACAAGTTCTAGACAACATAGGGACTGTTCTAGAATTCCACAAATTGTTAGAAAGGGGCAAATTTGTCATTTTACACCCTATTTTTTAATTTCTTTTAATTCAATTTAATCTTAATTTCTAGCAATTACGGTTACTTTTGATCATCCACCCATGTTTGGGGTAAATTTTATATATACGTACCATCATTATATGCACAGAAAGGGAGAACACGTACTTGATCCCACACAAAAGAGAGATTTTTTACTTAATACAGTTTCTCTTTTTTACCATTGTTGGATCACGTTTGGCGAGAGAGCAAGGTGAGAGAAACTTTTGATTGGTACACTTAGGCTTGAGGTAGATCTTCTCTCTCTTCCTTTTCTTTTTTCTCTCTCTTCTTCTTCCTTTTCCTCGTCTGAGTTCCTCTCAGAAGCCATGCACTGCAATGGCAATGCCATGCATGCTTCTCTAGTGATCTCACAGGTCGTGCATGATGATGACAACGCCATGAGCGAGCTTCTCTCTTCTTCCGTTCTCTCTCCCAACGAGGCGTGTAGACAGCGTTGCTCATCGCTGTCCGCAGACATACCCTCGGCATCTCAGTGAAGAACACGGATGATGAAACACGTTGCCACCAGCAGGGAACTTCCTCTGTTACGTGTCTACCGCAGATGATGATACCTATCACCGCCCGCTAGAGGTCTCGGCAACACCTATCGCAATTCGCGAGCTTCCTTCACGTACTCGGTGCCCGTCGCTACCCACGAGCCTCCTTCGAGAGTTCAGTGCTCGTCGCTGTTCCTCCTGTGTCCTACACCTATCGCCGTGAGCCTCATGAGAACTCTTGCAAAGTGCTCCATGAGAGGCTATCGCCGCTCGCGTAAGGGTGTGTTCCCTTCTCATGATGCCAACGACAATGCAATTGCCGCCTGGGTTTTTCCACCTTCTGCCTCCTCGTTCTCTTTCTCTTCGTCCCCCTTTTCTTCTCTTCACTCTTTTCTCTCCTCACTTGACTGAGGGTAGACTTAGCCTAGCGTTGCCATATCGGTCTTGGTTTAGAGTAGTATTGCCGCTGTGCTGGTCTCGAGAACCATGCCCGTCTTGCTACCACTCTGAGTCGGTAGCTTTTCGGCTGTCATGCTAGTGTCGCCCCTTTGTTAAGTTTTCTTCTCCTTTCTCTCTTTATTGGAGCCTTCCGTTTCATCACTCCCTCATATGAGCGTACAATGCCCTAAGACAAGGGTGGGTCTCTTCGACCCATTTGTCCCGCCAATTAACCATAAAAGTGTTGTGTAGAAAACAAGAGGATTGCAAGTCAAGGGAGGCGATTCCGAACCAGCTAAAGTAGATGGAGGGCTTTTTTCATGATCTAAGAGGGTGCCCACGCGAGCTAGCCCGAGTACGTCTCGAACCCACCTTAAATTCCTCTCTCATCGGTTGGTATAACTACCCTTGTTCTTGAGCAAGGTTATGAGAGAGCGATCTCAAATCCCGGATTCGCTAAAAACCCGAGATACATGCTGCCACATCACTAGATCTGGAAGGCGAGATTGAGGCACGTAACCAATGTCATGTACCAAAATTTTATGTTCATACAATTTGTATAAAAAAAATTAAAAATAAAATGCTCTGAGGCATCAGATCTAAGATCAAATGGTGAGTGGCTCACTTGATCGAAATTAGATGGCTAAATGGTAAGGGAAGCATAGATATTCTATGCTGTAGGGGAAGTATAGAAACCTTTCCCTTAAAAATATACACCATGCGTTTGAGTTGGAAACAAGAAGGGCATTTTTAGTAATTTAATTTTCCTACACAAGCTGGGTATTTAAGTTCTCTATTTGGAGGATCTTAAATAGGTTAAATTATTGAAATATCCCTACACAATTGGGACATAATTTGGGGTAATTATGAAAAATGTTATTTTATGAGGCACTTGAGTGAAATAAAAATTTGAAAGTAAACCCTCTAATGTTACTGGGATGTTTTGAGATGTTCATGATTTTGTAAGGATTCTATTTTCATTTGTTTAAAGTAACTCATTAAAAAATGTCTCCAAAAGTTCTCAAACTGCCCTTGTATTAGGATTGGGAACCCTGAATAGTCAAGGGTATTTTAGTAGTTAGCCCACCTAAGCTGTCAACCAAATGACTCAAGTACCCTTGCTTTCATAGGGTGGGGAAATTAATGAAATGCCTCTGTTTATTCAAGGTTCCCAATTGTAAACAAAGGAACTTGGGCATTTATGATTTTTCTTTTCCTAACGAGCTACTTCATTGAAATGAAAATTTAACATCTCCTAATCTCAATAATAATCTCTGAACCTTTTTTTGTAAGAGGTTGTGATAAGTTAAATGATATTTTCCCATGATGTTTTCCCCTTTGTCTTTTCTCTGTGTAGCTCAACAAGGGAATATTGTTGCTCTAATTTTAGAAAATCTAGAGATGTTTTTCTAGCATTTTTGAGGGGGTATTTACAGGTTTGGCGAGGGGTAAGATGGATATTTTTAGGCCTAATCCTAGAGTTCCAATTCAAGTAAGACAGGGGTATTTTAGTCTTTTTTAGGTTGATCCCCTCCAAGAACCGACTTATTGAGTTTATCCTATGGTTTTCTAAAAGGAACATATTGTATGAGGGCCCATTAGGCTGTGTGAGGCACGCCAACTTGTGCAGCCCAGGCGCGACCTACGGAAGCTCATGCCTAGGGACTATTTGGTCATTTTATCCAAACAATATTCTCCAGGCCCTAATCTTGAGGTATAGTTTGATGATTCTTAGACTGTTGGAAAGCTCTTGGGTCTGCTACAGCTTGGGATAGGTTTTGACTAGTTTTGGCACAATTCTAATAGCTCTAGGTCCATTATGATTTACTAGACTTAGATGGTCCTTAAGACTTCAGATCTAGGGTTTTTAAGAAATCTCTTAGCCAAAATTTATAAGGAGGTGTTTTTATAAGTATAACATCACCTTGTGGGTCCATAGAGTAGATTTCATCCCCTTTGTACATCACTTAGTCATGGCCTTTTGTGTCCTTAAAATTTTCAAGCATACATGACTCACCTCGTGATTATTATCAAAATAGAATAATCTCAATCTCTTAAACCTTGGATCCAATCCTCCATCAAAAATATGATATGGAATTATATTGGAGAAGAAATTGTTTAAAGCTCCAAATTGCTTTTTCCTACTGGGATCAATATTATATGTTATTTGAGAGTTCTAGGGTCAAATTGTGGGAATTACAAGTGCGTGAAGTTAGTGTAAGTTGTTAAGGAAACAAAGATCAAAATGAAGAATGATCTTATTGTTTTCAAGGCATGTCAAGTACTCTTGTGCCCTCTCTCAACATGATGCTTGAGATGGTTTGTCCACAAATTGTTGATTCTCTCCTGCCTAAATGTCAATGTGCGACTGAAAATCTACTTTTTTCTCCCACTAAATTTTGGAGTGCAAATTAATAAAATTAAATTGAATTTATTCCAAAAGGAAGATGTTTTAATAGGACTGCAACCCTATCAAAGTAAGCAAAGCCTCACCTCAAAACTAGCCGAAAATTCCAATTGTGGAGTAAGAAAACCTTCCAATCAATCATATCAGCCTTGACTATTATGGTTATGAAAAAAAAGATTTCAAGCCCTAAAAATAGCATATATTATAACACATCATCTAGACCATCCATTTCACCCTATAAATTAGTGTTTACAAATTTACAAGATTTGTACCATTTTTTGAGCTTTAAATTTCATAGTTGGTGTTGGAAATTTATTTTAGAGCCATCATGAAGATTTTCAATGTCCAAAGTACTTTCCGAACAAGGATTTGAGGTGACGCTTTATTTTGTTTTCATAAAGCCTTTAGAGAAACCACATCCATTTACAAACTTAAAACTTTTGAACTCATAATATTTTAAAATAGCAAAAATTATATTCCTGTACAAAAATACTAGCACTATTAAGAGCAAAAAGAACAAAAGAAGAAAATCTTTTCAGTTCATATGGTACTTCTGAAATGGCATAATTTTAATCATCACGAAAATCGGATGTTAATGGTGGGAATGGAGGGTGGGAATTGCTGAGACCAAACTTCTTCATGTTTTGATTGTCCTTCTATGGCTATGGTTGAACATGCCTTTTGGATTATTTTCTTCTGCCTTGTTTTCAACTCTAATCTTGACATTGGTGTTATTTTCTTTCACTGGACAATCATGTAGTGTCTCATTTGATTTTCACCTTGCAGTCGTTTGCCTTTGGCCCACAACACAAAGTAGACTCCAAAAATAACCATAGCTGCTCCTAATATACTGCATAGTGGAAAAAACAAAGGTTAGCTAATATAAGGCTCTCAAAAATATAACCAAGCATAAGTTGTAGTATAGGTGATCTTAGGGTTTCTAATTTAGAAAATAAAATAGTAAAGGGGAGCGATTAGGGCGTACCTTTGTTAGTAGCATTCCTTCCCCTTCAATTCTTTTTCTTTCGAGGTCGTATGAGCCATAAAGCCAGTGCGAATCTTCTCTTCTCTCAATCAAAGAAAGAAGATTTTCATGGCAGAGCAAAGGAATCAGAGTGAAATCCTAAGCCATTTGAAAGGCCACTGGATAAGCAACTTGGAAAAGAAGCTTCCTTAGCTACTTGCATGCCACACTTTACGCCCAATCATTTCGGATACTGCTTGCATCCTCTGTCTCACCGCAGCTACTGGCACAGAGTTAGCCGATGCTTATTCCCCAGATACCGTCATTGCTTCTTCTCCAGGAAAAGAAGTTCACGACTTGCACTTTGCCCTCCTTAGCTGTCTGCTAGTGTCAAGCCCTCTTGCCCTCTCTAGTGCCCTCTACAAACTAGTGCTTTTGACATAGACAAACACACAAACTGCAGCTTAGCTATAGCTTACCTGTATCCCTCTCTCGAAATTGGCACATGAGCACTCAAAACTTGGGGCTAGGCTAAGTTCAGAACTTCTCGGCTTCAGCTAATTCTTCTCTTCTTATTTTCAAGCAAGTTCTTCTTTTCTTATCACCTACGACCCTACCCTATAGTACTCGAAGTAGGCAACAACATATCCCTTCCTTCTCTCCACTCGTACTAAGGCTCGCTTCAGAAGCTATTGCGTTGCTTACACACCACAGGCTTCTCCGGTTCCCACCCCCCCGGACTCTAGAGACCGAGAATCCGGTCTTGCTTCATAAGGTGGTTCGATCACTGCACTCATTATGGATGGACTCCATCTTCGGTTGGTCTTGCCCGATTTAGGGTTGGCCAGTCCTTGTTTCATTGATGGCAAGAGAGAACCATAAAAGCTGACGCCACCGCTCTGGACCGATCAGGGGGGACCACCACGGCTCCTCTCTTCTCGAGAATCCATACATCCCTTATCAGTGTATGGAAAACTATCTCTCGAGCACAAGTTGAGGTTCGGCCTCAATGGGGAAAATGGAGCACCTAACAACGCATCTTCACAGACCAAGAACTACGATATCACCCTTTAACATTATGGGGTGACGGAGGCCATTCGAGCCTTTTTTTTTCATGCTTTTCCCAGAGGTAGCAACCCAAGCACAAAATGAGGGATTTGCCCAAGCTGAGTGAGAGCTGAGCGCATTGAGCCAAGCCGAGTCCCTTCGCTAGATTATCGGAAAAGGGTATAAACTATATACATTCCCTAATCTTGCTGCTCCTTCACTGACATTCCACTCTCTCCGTACTGAGCTTTCTCCTCCCGTCCGATCCCATTGGTTTATCCCCGTATGCCTCGCAACAGACGAGGTCTTTCGAGCTTTCTTTTTTGCGAAGAATAGCTGAAGAATACAGAGAAGAGGATGCCTCGCCCGGCGCACCACCCGACGAATCGGCACTCTACTCTCTCTTCTACTTATCTTAGAGTTGAAAGCAGCAATAAAACGGATGCGTGTTAGAACCGCGCTAGCCCTTGCTTCTTGTTGTTCATTTATTTCTTTCTGGCTCCCTGCTACTGCCAGAAAGATATTTACTTTTAATGCAGTAAAACATGAATTTTAATAATTTGAAGTTTTGGTTTTAGTGTAAAGAAACCCATTATTATGTTTGATGAAAATGAATTTAGAAATTTAATTTTTACGAAAAAATTTGCCCTAACAAACTATGCACTTATGCTATGGAAGGTACAATTTAGTTATAAACGTATTTCTATGTTCCTTATACTTATCTAACGGAAAATAATTGAGATACAACTTGAGCTTTCTTTTGGTTTTTTAAGCTTTCTTAGTTAACTTATATGCATTAACATCACATGCTGTTTGGTGGATTATTTTAACAAGTGCTATCGTAATCAAACCGGTCATAGAATTGGTACCTATTTTGGTACAGTCAAAATCGGATTGATCGTTGTCGAACTAAAGGACTTTCATGTACTTTCTTTATAATTGGTAACATTGCTTTAAACCTAAAGGCGAAATTGTTAATTGATGCATTCTTGTACTTTCTTTATAATGATGATAGTAATTGAAGGTATCAATTTGGAATTAAGCTAGTCCACAAAGTAGTTCTATTTGGGGGGTTCTTAGTTGCAACCAGTTGATCCGGATGGGGGATCAATTGGACTGGTCTGATTCCCTATACATTGGGACACCAGCTTAGGAACCGGCTAGCTCTTTGATAGAATCAACCGGTTATGCCATAGAACTAGCCAATCTAGCCCCACCTTTTGTTTTTTTCGTAGTATGCAATTTTTTATTTTGTTTTTTGTTTTTTAAAATTTTTTATTGGCCGATTCACTTGACTGGATCACCGATCTAGACCAGTTTTCAAGGAGGCTGATCTATTCAACAGATCCGTTTTTTCAAACATTGGTTGCAACTATGCTTTTTGTTTACAACCATGGGTTTTATAAGGATCATGTCAGCCCTACTTGTGTCTTGGTATGGATCCGCCCCATGGATATGGTGGATTGGGACGAGGTCTGCTTGCAGGACCTTACCCAATTGTTGTTGGTGTCCAAGTCCAGCCTGAACTTTCTTAGGTTGGGTCATGTTTAGGTCCACTTGACCTAGATCCTATGTTGGTTTAGGTTGGATTCAGGTCATGTTAGTTGAGAGTTGACCCAAGCCAGACTTGGCAGGGTCCAACCCAATCCAAATTTGGGTTGTAGTGACCACAATAAGGACCTGGCAACTAGTTCTCAGTGAAACTGAGACCCAAACTATTTATAGCCCACATTAATGCCCTTCTTGCGGGGGGGAGAATACAAAAAGCTAGTAGAGTAATGAAACATGGGATGGTTTACAAAGATATCATTTCTCTTTTTGTATATGGAGCTTACAATCATTTTCACTCATTAGACGTCAAATTGGATGGTTTGGAGTGAGTCACAAAGTTTGAGAACTTTTTATTTTTTTTGAAACTTTGTGACTATTCAATGACACTCTTACAACCACCCATTTTGAAATTTAAGAAATAAAAATGATTGTGACCTCCATGTACAAAAAAAGTAATGGTATCTTTGTAGACACCCAAAACGAAATATACTGCTTGGGATTTCTAGCACTCAATAAAACCAGAACAATCCAAGTGAAATCCACCTTCCCAGATGAGTGTCTACGTGAAGAAGTAGTGGCTCTAGAATAGCCACCACCACCGTGCTTACAGGATTGAATGCTGCTGCAAAAACGGGGCCTTTCTCTCTGATAGAGAACCAAGTTTCCTATTGCAGTGCATACTACTCCCTGCACGCATGTAACAAAAATTCAAGAGGAATTTAGTCACATTAAAGGCAACCACAAAATTCTAGAGAAATTTAGTTACATCAAAGGGCAACCATTTGTAGGAGGAAGAAGTGAGAAGTAGATTGATTATTACAGAGTAGGCGTAGGCAAAGAGGCTCAAGTTCCATCCCAATCTCTAATCTTTGGGTTTGTCCATGAATAATGTAATTACAGAGCATTGGATTGTACCCATGAAGCACATCAATGCAGTGAACGATATGTTTGCAGGATAATCTTTGAAAGCAGCTGCCTGTAATAATCAATGGAGACAAATTAAAAGAATAAATATACATTCATACAAGCTAAAGAGAGCTGCCAAAAAAATGAAGCATAATAATGAAATGCCACAATCAGTGTATGAAAATGCAGCTAGGCTGTGAAACTCGGTCCCCAGGTTAGGGCTCAGAATTTTTCCATTCGGATCCACCAAGATCCAAATCGAATCTAAAAAGTTTACATCGGATCCGGATCCAATCAAATCTAGAAAATTCGGATCCGGATCAATTCCAATTTCATATATTATAAAATTTAAATATAATTATATAATTATTTTAATTGATCAAAATACCTTCGAAACTTTTCAAGGTATTTTGATTAATTTATTTCTTGTAAATTATTTAAATAAGGTTGTGCTTATGAAAATTCACATTTCAATAGCTTTATATTCATTTCATTACTGGTAAGTCTTGTCTTTAGAATTTCATTAGTGGCAAGAGACCTTATTGTATATTCATTTTAATTTTTTATTTATTTAGTTTTTTTGCTTGAAGCCAAATAGAGAGAGAAATATTTTTTTCTTTTCCATTTCTATGTTTGAATGGGATATTGTTGGGTAAGTGTGGCCATTAAAGGCCTTATAAGTGGATAGGAACCAACAAAGAGAGATTTTACGACAAGGGTGCGTTTAGATGTTTACCTCGTCGTTTTGGGGTTCGGGACACACCTGGTCAGTTTGCCATCTTAGAACAATTATAAAGCTCTCCTGCTATCTGTCAGCGTAGTTTGGACATAGATGCTCCTCAGGCTTTTCAACTCGTTGCTTAGTTTTCTCGCACTGGAAACTGCAATATGGACTCGAATGTAATCTTCTATAGTGACTCGCTCGAACGAGGGCTGACTGACAAAAAGAAGGGATGAGGGAAAAAGATGATAATGATTCCTCTCTCCGCGCGAACACTATACGCTCGGATGATCAGAGCAATAGAAGGATTAGAACTTTCTTCACTTATTGGCTCAGGATGACTTTGTTTGAACACATTTTTCAGCATCTTGAGTCCCCGATGCGGAATAAAAGAGAAACCGATCAATAAAGCCTTGACTTACAGTGGAATTTTCGACAGTCTCAGAATTGCTTCAGAATAGGTGAGAATGTTCCTAAGGACTTCAAAAGGTCACCTGCCAAGTTTCGTCGCAATCCGACATATCTAAGGCAGTGCAGACAAAGAAACAATTTCGAAAAAATCAGCCTCTAGCATCCTGAAACGGACCTCATAACTAGAACCCTATTTTTGGAACATCAAATGGCTGTGGGATCACCTTCATTGGATCCAGCATGGTGGAAATCCCCTAAGGGCCAAATTTTGGCTTAAACAGACGTTCCAGGATAAAGTTACGGGTAAAAGACTGAAAAAGGATAGGCCGCACGTTATTCCTATGCGCCCTCCTTGCACCAGTCTCCATTAAAGGGGATGGTTTTCACAATCACGAACAACAACTTTGAAGAATTATATCTCTCTCGTTTCGAGTCGAATCAAGCTCAAATTTTGAGAGCGTGTTCATCTCGTCAAGACGAATGTTTTGATATGTGGCACATCCTGTAACGATGTCCGAGCAGGGAGAAAAGCTAGAGAGAAGATGATGATTCGTGATCAAGGTTGTAGGAAAATCAGCAGTAGCATGACCCACTCGAGCGGCCATTCACGGCGCTCGCATACTTGATCGATTGGAAACCAGTTGCATTGCGTGCGTAAGGTCCATGGCTGTCTGGCCCAAACCCTGCACGTGATGAATGGTTAGATTTAGCGTACAAATGTGTTAAAGTTGCTGCAATCGTTCGGGCATGAAATCGAGCTGCGTTTGTTGCGACACTATCGTGACGGCATGCTCAGTGCAATTCAACGAAGAAATCAAGGAAATACATCAAGAAACAAGCATACTATCGATCAAAAATTTTCAAGATTCGCACAAATTTCAAGTCGCATGATTGTGACTTAAAAACACGATCCATGGTTCGAAATGGGTATCAGATCGATCGTTGTTCCGAGCCCAACAAGAAAGTAATTATCTTTTGACCAAACGAGCACCGGAATAGCCCCGAATGGGCTTGCGAAAATCACATGAGTTCTATGGTAGCAGCATGGATTGAAGTGGAATTTCGTGGATTGTTGAGCAGGGGCAAAATCGTCACTTTGCTCCCATTTTTAAAATTTCTTTTTATTCAATTAAATTGTAATTTTCAGCAATTAGGGTAGAATCCACTCATGTTTGGGCAAAAGTCTATATATATCATGTAAGATCATTGTACAAGGCACCCCACTTTGCTTAGTAAATTTTTTATCTTTCTTCATTGTTGGGTCACGTTTTTGGAGAGAAAGGAAGGATAGAGAAATTTTTGGGTCGGTACTCTTGGGCTTAAGAAAATTTTATCTTCTCTCTCTTCCTTCATTCTCTCTTTATCTCTCTTCTTTCCCTCTCTCTTTCTCTCTCCTCATTGGGCAGTCCCACCGCTGAGCACAACACTTTTTTTTTTCCTTCTCTTTTTACCTTTCTCCTTTGAGGTCTCGCACGACCATGACCTTCCATTCTTCCCCCTTGTGGTCCTACAGGACCACCACTTCTCTCTTTTCCTTTTCTTTTTATTATTGCACAATCACTTGCTCCTTGTGCACCCTTTGGTCTACCTTCTCATTCTTTTTTTGGTAGTCCATCTTGTCCACCTCCCTTCCCTTTCTTTTGCTGTGAGCGTTTGAAGAAGTATATAGATAGGGGTTCCTATCAAGGGTAGGGGTCTTCTCCTCACTGACTCAACCAAAAAAAAAAAAAAAAAGGTAGAGGCACCCAAAGTTCAATGTTGAAGATTGTTGATGCTCAAGTTCACCCACCTGATTTAAAAAAGATTAGTGCCAAGAAAGTACATCATTATTTGATCCAAAGGTAAGATGGTCCCTTTTAAGGCATTTAGGCTAAATGGGAAATTAGCCTATCGCTTGGCTCTCCCTAGTTGGATAAAGGTCCACCTAGTGTGTCACCGAGCTTCGGAAAACCTTATCATCATGATGAAGATGGGCGAAGCACTCAATCAAATAGTCTAGACCAACAATTTTGGAGTCTCAATTCAAATAGAAGATCGAGGCTATCTCATATCAGCGTGTGTTGGTACAGAGCAGGATGAATAGGAAGGTGGAGTTCTTGGTTAAATTTAGATCCCTTGCCTAAAGAAGTTAGTTTTTTAGGTAATTTAGTGGGGAAGACAGACCTCTATCTATTTTTTCAATAGATTAGAGAGTTACATTTTGAAAGTGTTAATTGGAGGTGTTACCGGTAGGAAGATGAAGGGAATGAGATATGACCTTTTGGGAGTATGAGTGTTTGAAGAAAAAAATTTTCATGGTTTGTTCCAAACTTGGTGCATGCATGCTGGTCTGGATCTCAATGCGTGAACCCCCATTGGCATAGCCGACAACTAAAGATGAGACTTGGTGGGTGCTCTATACAGAATTGTGCTAATTTGTAGCACAAAATTACTACCCCTAGAGGGCTAGTTATTTAAGCCAATATACCACTATGCGGGGCAAACACAAGCGTTGGGCCAACCCATCCATCGTGGTAGACAAGGCAAGTGCAAAGTTTGGTGTGTGTGGGTTTAGGTCTCATGGTTAAGAGAGAAGGCAGGATGGTGAGCTGGTGTTAGTAATTCTTTACATATTGAGTGCAAACATAACTCTATAAAGATTTTAATAAGAGAAGTTGTAACTCAAAAGAAAAATTTAGCCAACCCTTCGACAAAAGACTTTGCAAGGGATGATATTGGTAAAATGTCAAAGAGAATGGGTCTAGAGTCCATAAGTACGCATCTACATTGGGAACTCAGCCTAATATTTTGTAACTTCAAGACTCTAAGTTCCATGTGCTACTAAAAAGTTGTATATGTGATTAGTTTAGTAACTAGACAAAAAATTATTCTAACCACCCATTCTAAGGAAATTTACATTGTGGATAAGTTTAGTAATGACATGTATTTCAGTAGGCTGAGTTAAGCTCTTAATAATATCCATGATAATTTATAAGCTAGGGTGTCTTAAGTACAAGGGCACTCTCGATAGGCACACCTACATAAGTGTTGAAGTAAGGATGAAACTTGTCTCCAGAGTACTTATGAAATCGGGATAAAAGCACAAAACCCAAAATATACTGACAACTAAAGATTTATAAGCGGGATTGTCTTAAATACAAGGGCACTCTTGATAGATACACTTATATAAATATAGAAGTAAGAATGAAACTCATATCTAGAGTACTTATGAAATTGGAATGTAACCACAAAGCCCAAAATATGTTGACAGTTAAAGATCCTGGAGATGTATATTACTTGTGTGCTATAGTACTGGTCTTTTGACAAGGAACGTGATTCAAAGCTATACACAACTATGGAATTTGATGGATATACTCAAAGTAAAGTTTAAATAGAAAGATACATTCATGGTATACAAATAATATACAGTTGCCAGTGCTTTTATATTATTTTAAAACAGTGGAGGAAATGATAGTACTTTTAGTTTTGAAAAATGCTATGTAATATTTCAAAATAATATAATTTCAAATGGAATTTAGCTAAGTTTTTAATAAATACAGTGAGAAAGTATGGGTTCTTAGTCTATATTGAAAAATAGAGTGAGACAATAGTGGCACTTTAATGGAAATATTCTCATGCTTCATATTCATAGAATAAAAGAGAGAATCTGGGTGTATGTGCGAGCACCCAAAACATGCAACGCACGTGTATGATCCAACGACTGTAATATAAATTGTTATGATCTAGTGACCGTGGGCACAACGGTTGTCGTAGTTACAACGTAGGTTGGTTATTTCAGTTGTTGAAGAGCGTTGGATTGGGACTATTGGAGACTCAATAGTCGCATGGCATGGTGAACAATCGCTACTATTCACATAAACAATAACTTCTAAGAGCCACTCGACACTCCAAAAATATGCACACTTCCTCTATTTACTTTGACGCAACTCTGGTGCTCCGTAGGATTGCTTATTCCATGTAATGATAAGCGAGATTACCATTGTGATATTTTATTTTCAGATATTCTGAGGACTATTTTGCCTGGTTTACCTTCTTGCAATCTAAATTTCTACAGTAAAAGAGTAAAATACAATCATGAGAGAGCGCTTTTAGCAAGGCTATAAACAGGAAGGTTCACCATCCTTATTTGTATTTTCATAAAATTTCATCAGCGAAATTCTACATACCCTTTTTCACCCGTCTAATTTTCAAGAGGTCTGCCATTATTAGCAGCTAGAGATGCAGGTGCAATGGCTGGCTAGAGATGTGGATGAAATAGGTAAGTCATGGCGGCTTAAATTACATGAAGTTACGATATAACTGACCCTAAGTTCAAGAGATGCGCCAGGGCTGGACGACACACGTAGCTATGTATTTGAATTCAATATAAACCCCAGGCCATACCCTTTGAGGGGCATCTTATACACCAGGCCACACCCTTTGAGGGGCATCTTATACAGTATATTTAAAAAACGTTGGGTCGGTATGGAATCGTCCGGTCCGACTTTAGAATCGGTCACCCCATACCGATTCTATCATTATATAGGAAATCGTTAGGGTCTAAAAGAGAACCGGCGATTTGCTAAAGTAAAACGGCGTTTTTCTACAGTAAAAATGCTGATTCACCGATCCAGATTGATTTTTGGCCGGTTCACTATTTTTACATGTGTTTTTTTGTCGGTTCACTATTTTTTTCACACAGTAAAATGGCGATCTGGACCGCTGATTCACCGATCAGAATTGGTTTTTGGCCGGTTCACTATTTTTGCACGTGTTTTTTTGTTGGTTCACTATTTTTTTCACACAGTAGAATAGTGATCCAGACTGTTGATTTACCGATCCGAACTAGTTTTTACGATGCCTGGGCCACTGATCCATTTTTGAAATAACTGGTATAAGTAATAAAGTGGGATAAAGCCCTTCTTGACCATTGTGTTGACCTTGTGCATGTGGGGGAGTGTGAGAAGGCGAAATTTGGCCATCAAGGCTCAAGGCCGCATGGTTAGGGTAGACGGAAATATCTATGACGATGTGTTGGATACAATTGACGAAATTGCCTTCATGTCATAATCACTTTTTCTATTACCCCGGAATCTAGCAAAATATGCCCATTTGAAATACCTTATTTCATTGAGTTTTTAAACAATATTCCAGTAATCAAATAAGGGTATTTTGAATATCCACTTATTTCGTAGCCTTTTATGGTTAAGGAAGACCATGAGCTTAGGATTTTCCCATAAAAAAAATAACCGTATATGACTAAATGTAACCATGAAATATGAATTTTACGAACTAAAAATTTAAACACAAAATATGAGTTCCACAAATTAGAAAAAAAAAATAGGTGAGTCCATGATACACAAATATTTAAAATATCCTTATCTCATTAGTAATTAATTGAAAAAAAAACACGTTTGAGATACATGCGTCCCCATGCTATATTTCAAGGTGACTCTTAGGTGAGTCCATGATACACAAATATTTAAAATATCATTATCTCATTAGTAATTAATTGAAAAAAAATACGTTTGAGATACATGCATCCCCATACCATATTCCAAGATGACTCTTAACTGACTTATGAAATATGGATACATGTGTCAGAGGGTCTGATCACGTGTCGACACTTGGTGGACATGAACATATATGTTGACATTTTTAGAAACACATACGACGCTTCTATGGAGTGTCCATTTTTTTAATACATTTCTTTATGGAATTTGGTGTTTTTTTGTTTAGAACCGTCATCTTTCAACAAATAATGTTCTATTTTAAAAATTAAGATGTCTTAGTATAATAGAAGTAGTTTAGAATAAAAAAACATCATCGTCATTGTCAAAGCTTTTTCTCAAACTAAATGGGATCCGCTATACATATCTTAGTCTACCATGTTGCTCTATTAAGGGTCATACCTTCAGTGAGATCATACATCCCATATATTTTCTTGCTACTTCCAACCATATCGTTTTGGGCCTACTCCTTATCCATTTTGAGCCTTCCACTTGAGCTAACTCACACCTCCTAACAGGTGTTGTGCTGAGTTTTCACCACAAATGGCTAACCCACATAAGTCTACTCTATCTCATCTTATTGCTTATTGGTGCCGCACCTAAATTTTTTCAAAAGTATTTATTTTTAATTCTTCTACTTCTTGTCTTTCCACTTATCTATATGAATATCATCATCTCTACTACACTCATTCAATGAGTATATTACTTTTTGACCTCCCAATATTCCACCCCATAAAGCAAAGCTATTCTAACACTGTCTTGTAGAACCTGCCATTCGGCTTTATTGATATATGGTGATCACATAAAAATCCAGTTTCATTTCTCCACCTCGCCCACCTAATTCTGATTCTATGTGCGGCATCTTCATCAATCTCTCTATTTTCTAGGATTATCGACCCAAGATATCGCCAGTACGCTCTTTTTGGTATTTACTGGCTATCAATCTTAATTACTTCCTTGTCTCTGCTCCTATGATTACTAAAATTATATTTCATATACTCTGTCTTAGTCAGGATAATTTTAAAACCTCTAGATTCTAGGGCATCCCTCCAAAGTTTTACCTTTGTGTTAACGCCGTTTCAAGTCTCATCGATCAAAACTATGTCATCAGTGAACAACATGCACCATGGTATCTCATCTTGTAGGTGACTAGTTAAGTCGTCCACAACTAAGACAAAGATGTATGAAGAATCTTAAACTTTTCCTAACTTGTCCTATGCCCTTGTAAAGGAGCTGGACTGTGTTAAGAGGTAGCCAACATAAAAATTTGCCGAAACTTACCATGAACCTTGAACTTATAGTTTGGAATAAAATTAAAAAGTAATTTTATTTTTCTATTGAGGGTGGAAGTGGCATGATTATGCAAATTTGGATCAATACACTAGGATCCTATTCAATAGCATACAATAAGCTTGCTACACTTTGAATTAATAATTGGAAAAAGTTTATATAGAGTCAAGGCTCTAAACAATCAAAATTGAGCCTACCTAAAAAATTTCACTAGAAGAGGTTGTTTTGATGTCAAAATATGTTCAAATTGATCATCTCAACATCAAGATGCATGGATATCATAAAAAAATAAATTTCAAGTTTTGGATATAGTTTATTTTGTAACGCATTTTTTGACTGTCAATTTTCAAGAGTTTCAAGTTTTCATAGATCTGCTCGATCTACACTATTTTTGAAGCTTTAAAATTTATAAATAAATATGAAAATATATTTTAAAGCTATCACAAAGATTTTTAGTATTAAAACCACATTTCTCGAAACTATTTGAAGGTAGGCTCTAATTTGATTGTTTCGAGCCTAGGCTCTATACAAACCGCACCCTTAATAATTAGCTACTAGTTTTAAGCTTTTCTCTATGTTGTTATCACACAAGTCGCATTGGACTATAAGAAAGGTTTTATGAATAAAAGTCAGATTCACAAATGAACTTTTTTGGACTATTAATTCAATTTAATTTTTTTGTGATGCTTTACTATATTTATGCTGTATGAGTTGTTGAATATGTAAATTGCCTCGGACAAAACATCGCCCATTGTGGGTTTGTTCAATGAACTGCCATAGACATGGCAAGTCTGGTGGTGAAACACTGTAGCATTTTACATATAGGCGTTTTTAAGGCCTTTCATATATATAGAATATTGTTTCATGTGTACTGGACCGCATGACTACATATGCGGTCCAAAGCACCCATCTTAAAAATTTATTTATTTTTCCATATTCATGATCTCTATGTTAGAGATTACATGTCCTTAGAAATTAAGTCCAAAAATCTATCTCAAAAATAGATTTATTAATAGGCCTGCATTTCATCATATACG
>NW_006499364.1:5666199-5719900 GCF_000471905.2 Amborella trichopoda | reverse complement strand
AAGACTATGCAATGCCTATGGATGAAAATGAATAGGGATTTTGTCCATATGCTCATCACCGTCCGAAAGAATTGGACGGTGACCACGCAATGCCTATGGATAAAAATGAGCAGGGATTCTGTCTATATGCTCATCATCGTCCGAAAAAATTGGACGGCATGCTTTTTTTACTGCGGTATCGTCACCGTCATGCTAGGTCTATGACAGTTTAAAATTCACGTGGAACTGCAACAGATGACGAGTCGTCTTTTGCAGGTCCATTCAATGAACAACCATGGCCATAACAAGTCCATGCCGGTGGTGAAACACTGTAGCACTTCGCCTATAGGCAATTTTAAGGTTTTCTTTATATATATGGGAAAAAGTTTGTATAAGGTTGCAACCTTAAAATGTAGAACTACAGATGCACCTAAAAATCCCATCGATAAAGGTTATATTAAAGTTGAAACCCTCTAATTGATCATCTAGACATCGAGATGTATGACTATGAAAAAAAAAAAGATTTTGAGTCTTAGAAATGGTGCATCTTACAATACATTATCTAGATCGTCCATTTTCAAGATTTTCATAATTTCTAAATCTATTGATTTTAGTTATTTTTAGAGTTTAAAATTATATAATTAGATTTGAAACTAGATTTTGAGGTAATCTTAAAAATATTTTACGTCAAAATTATATGTTACGATAAAATTTGAAGGTACACCTTAAATGGATTATTTAAGGTTGCAACCTTATGGAAACCACACCCATATATATTATACGGACATGTTGTATTCGGATGTCATTTTTTAGATTTGTGTTTTTTACACCCGCATCTATATCACTAATAGACACATTTCAGTTTCTATGCAACCTAGACACGAACGTGGTTGCTTGGACATGAAAGTGGGTACCAAGGCGTCATACTCAAATAGAAGTTTAAAAAGTACAAACTAAATGTCCATTCTACTTGCGGTATGCATTTCTTGCTTGTGAAAGCACATTCCAAGGGGCTTGAAGAAGTTCCTGGAGAAAGCACTTTCACACTTTCTTAAGTACGAGACCGCTTAATCCCAAAAACAGTAAGAGCGCTGGAGTTGATCGGAAAAGCATTTTCGACCTACTGAAACACATGCTTTCCCATAATCAGTCCAAGGAAAGCTTTTTTGTAAAATTCTTCTCACGAAACATACGTGTCCTCAATTCATGTAAATGCCACGTACATTTTGCAAATACAATTTAGGGGTGACGATGAGCCGTGGGTCCAGTCCTAAAATATTCGGGCCTGCACCACAAAGTGCGGTATGAGAGTTGTGCTACCACAATCCAAGGGCCGGGCTACGGCGACCCGGGTCCTTGCCAATATCCTAGTAGAGATGAGTAATGGATCACTATTTCCGTTGTGCTCCTTGTATCAAGCCAATAGGTGGCAACGCATTGCCGGCGACAAAACACTTACACCTTAACCACCTGTTTGGTGGTCATAATATAAACTACAACTATAAGGCAGATTGGGCACCCCAAAATAAAACTAAAACAACTCGATCACGTCGGACAAGGAAATGTTTGTTTTTTTTTTTTTCATCTTTTCTGGGTTAGTAAATTTGTTTTATTGGATGATTTATTAAATAAAAATGTATTCTTGTTGGCTTGTGAATGAAGTGGTCCAAACCAAATAGAGAACATTGTTAGAAAGATGCAGCCTTAATTTTCCCCGATTCCAGGTTCGATAGCACGTGGCCAGCCCAGCCTTGTTCCTTTGTTGGGCTCAATATTCGGGCCAGATTCTTCTTGTAATGAATTTTTGGGGCAAGGATAAATCTGGTGTAGGCAGCACTATAATCATATTTCAAATCTCATGCCCAGTCTAAGTTTGAAGAATTTTTAATCGAGTCAATAACACACCTGACTTCACATCTAGGGCTCAAGATAATTGCAACCTTTTTGTCTCAAAAAATAAATGTGACTCTATGCTTCCTCCACAGTAAATTGACCCCAGTTTAACCTCTTTTATAGACTCATAAGATGCCTAGAACTAGTGGTGCATTGCATTCTTAGCGAGTCGGGAAAAATCAATATATCGGCTCACTATAAGCTGATGCAAAAATTCGGGGTAAAAACTGCGGATTTGTAAATATACTGTATATATAAAAATAACATAAATGTATTGGATTACGCTCAATATTTTACACAGATAAACCCAATATTTGGGGATCGGAAAGTTAGTTTAAACCTTTAAAAAATTTTATTTTTTGAAAGTAAGAGTTCCAAATTTTAAATTTTTTTTGAAAGATTGTTGGCGGTCCACCTCATAGGGACTACCTACACCAAGCAAAAGTTTGTAGACCCATCCACTGTCAAAAAATATTTTTTAATAGGTTAATTTTTCCACTTTTCATGCTGTTCGTTTTCAAGGGATTGTCTACAAAAAAACCCTCTCATTAGATGTCAAATTAGATGGTTTAAGGTGAGTCACGAAAATCGAGAATTGTTTTTTGGAACATTGTGTTTGTTCAATGTCACTCTTGCAACTACCCATTTTCAAGTTTTTATACCATTTCTTGACACCCTTCTTTTTTTTTTTTGAGAAACTCAATAAAATGCGTTTAAAACATTTTCCCTAATAAGTCATGTTTTTTTTTCCAATATTTCTTAAAAGATCACAATTATAAACTGTTAACAAAAAAACTCTGATTTTTTTGAAAAATTCGCATTTAATTCAACGATTTGCTAACTATCATTGCATCTCCGCTAGCACTAGTATTATTGTATTTAATACATGTTTAAGTACCAGATACTGGTATTATCATATGGAAAATTGTTTCATACGGGTTGGACTGCATTTCTACATATGTGGTCCAAAAAGTGTAAAGCATCCATCTTAAAGATGGATGCAAGTAGGTGTTCCATCTAAATATAATAGAAATTAACTATCCAAAAATTTTTCATACTAGAATTATTATTTGTACTTTTTAAAATTTATTATTTTTTCATATTCATGATCTCCATGTTAGAGATTACATGTCCTTAAAATCCATTGCAAATTTTTTTTTATTAAGAAACCCACATTTCTACATATCTGGGCATGGTCACATAAAAACCGGGTCCTTATCGTATTTAATCCATGTTTAAGCGTGTTATAAGTAACATGGGCAAAAAGGCTCGTCCACGTTAGATCACTGTTATACGCGTTATTTTTAGCACGTGTGTGACTGTCTAATACGTCACCCAAATTACAGTACGGGGAAAGCACATCCAAAGAGACATGTACATGAGAAGGGGCAGAGGCCGTCAACTTCTAGGTAGCAGCACACCTCCATGCTTCAGTTGTGGCTTCTATTTACGTTAAAAATTATTAATAATTAATTTTTATTGAATTGCATTAAAAAAAAAAATCATATATTTATCAATTTACTCAATAGATAAATCTTTAATGAAAATTAAAATTTAATAAAATATTAAAATAAAAATAAAAATTTATTTTATGTTTAGAAAATAAAACAATATGTTTTCCAAAAAATGGTTTTTGTTTTAGGTCATATGGGGCCATGTTAGTATAATAATAAACTTAATGACAAATACATAATAAATATACCTGTAAAATCATGTCTTTAATAATAAGTTAATAACATATTAAAATATTCTATTGTAAGTTAAATAACTTATAAATATAACATAATAAATATTTAATAACATATTAACTATCATACGTTTGTTAACTTGCTTTTTAATGTATAATGAGTGATTTACGTACAAAACCCAAAAACTTTATCTAAAATAGGAAATGGGGCAATTTTGGGTGAAAATTACGTTAAAGTTCAGTCAATCCACGATTTTTTTAAAACTTTGAATCGCATTTTAATTTATTTATTTTTAGTTGTTTTTTGTTAGTAGGCCAGTGCACCAAGCTTTAGGGGCGGTGCCTAGACGATGCGATGTTAGAATCCTCAAACCGCCCTCTGAACAGAGCTGGCCTCAGTTCTTGAGTGGTCCGAGGTCCCCATCCTTGGACCACTATTTCTTTCTCACATTTTGAGAAAAACAGTGGTTTGAGGTCCCCATCCTCAGATTGTGTTTTATTTCGTAGTTTTTGAGAAAAACAACGGTCCGAGGATGGGGACCTCAGACCGCTCTCTGGGGTTTTGATGTATTCACAGGGCAGTCTGAGGATTCTAACCTCGGACCGCCTGGGAACTGTTCTACTAACGAAAAAACTAAAAAAAAAAAAAAATTAAAAATGGTGTACGAGGTTGGATCCTTAGATAGAGGGGCAATTTTGGAAAAAATAAAAAATGCTGGTTGACTGACCTTCTTTGTAAGTTCCACAGATCATATCATATTTTAGATAATTATTTCGGTTCGTGTGTAATTAATCATATATAATCAATACAATAATAGTGACATCTAATGAGTATGAATGGTTGTGACCTCCTTGAAGTACTCTAGCACTTTTTCTTTTTTGATAACTGGAAGTTCTATGTTAAAATTAAATAATACGGTATCCATTTACATTCACAATGATTTTTTACGATCCTAAAACATGGTGTTTAGAAATCCCTTCATGTGTGAGGGATCAGTGTGTGTATGAGAGAGAGATCGAGATGCTCACATGCGAGAGCCAGTGTACACTGTAAGAGGCATGAACAAAGTGTAAACTAGCTGCTGGGAAAAGCCTGTCATAGAAGAACCAGGAGCCCCAAACATAAAGCAGGAATTCATAATGTCTTCTTCTTCTTGCATCTCCTTCTTGCATCTTCTTATAGAAAGAAGGCACCGTTTGAAAGATAGCGTTGAAATCATATCCTGGCAAGTCATTCAGATACAACCTGAATTCGGGCGGTGACTGCAAAACTTCTCAGATATTTGATGCACATGGCTCGAGCGGCAACCGTTAACGCATAGAAGGTGTTTGGTCCGAAGAACATCCCAAATCTGCAATCGCAAAACTCTCAGGCAGATGTGAGGAGAGCAAAGTCATCACTGCTTCTTTAGTTATAGGCATCACCACCTCCAATCCGCTTTTCTGAGAAGAGGATGCCCCGTTAAGCATAATTTTTTTTTCTTCCCCCCTCAAAACCTCATTAAACATACATCAATTAGATGGAAAACCCATTTGAATGGGAAACAAGATTTAGAAAAGGGATTGCACAGATACAACCAGGGATATCCCTGTCTTTCGCTCTGCTATTATGCAAATAGAAACATATGAAATCGCCGTTAAATACATATGGTGCCTGTTATACTGAAGAAATATGCTGATAAAAATTACTGTTATAGAGAGGCAAACGACATTGCGGATGATCTAGCAAAGCGAGGTGCCTTCATGCACTCTACTGTGATTTCTGATGTTCTCATCTCTTGAGATGTTGTATTCCAAGATTAATTAATAAAGTTAAGTAACCTTGTCAAAAAAAAAAAGTTGTTATAAAGGGAGAGAGGAGGGGCTGGGGGGAGGTAATAGACAAACCTGAAGGGATGAATTTTCAGCATAGCTCTTCAAACATTAGCCACTTCCATGGCGTCAACTCTCTCTCTCGCTCTCTCTTTAAGTATAAAGCGTTTGTATGATGGAATGGACAATACTTATAGAGTTTGCCACTCCTTAGCACATGGTTGTTGAAACCAGTGTTTTAAAAAACGGTGAGTTGAACCAGATTCGCCCGGTTCGACTCGGGAACCGGCACAGCCGAGCCGGTTCCATCACAAAACTGGGAACTGCCCGGTTCTAGAGTAGAACCGCCAGTTCCCATCCGGTTCTATCCGGTTCAGCACGGTTCAACCCGGTTTACACACGTAACGCATGACACGCATGTGCGAGCATGCCCCACGCACATTCACACGCGCACACGTGTGTCCGAGCGCACGTGCGAGCGTTCCCTACGCACACTCACACGTGCACACGTGTGTCCAAGCTCACGTACGAGCGTGCCCCACGCACACTCACACGTGCACACGTGTGTCCAAGCGCACGTGTGAGTGTGCCCCACGCACATTCACAGGTGCACACGTGTGTCCAAGCGTACGTGCGAGCGTGCCCCGCGCACACTCACACGTGCACATGTGTGTCCAAGCGCACATGCGAGCGTGCCACACGCACACTCACACATGCACACGTGTGTCCAAGCGCACGTGCGAGCGTGCCCCACGCACACTCACGCGTGCACATGTGTATCCAAGCGCACGTGTTAAGTTGCCCTAATATTTTTACACACATATTATATTTCGATGTGAGATAATTCCCAAACATCATTAAATGAAAACGAAATGTAAATATAGTCTATTAATCAGCAATTTATAATCACATGTAGTTAGATGGCTTGATGGTTATGAATTTGGTTTTTTTACTTGCATTTTTGCTGTGTATATAGTGGTTGATATAAATATAAATATTTTTGTTGTGTATATAGTGGTTGGTATAAATATAAATATTTTTGTAAATAATATAAAAGACATAAAAAAATGAAAAATAAAAAAATTAATTTTTTATATAACAGTTAATTTTTGTTGTATATAGTGGTATAATTATTTTTATAAATAATATGAAAGGTATAAAAAAATAAAAATAAAAAGTTTATTCTATTTGAAATCTCCATCTTTCTATTAACAATCTCTTTTACTAAATTTATTATAGAAACCTAAAAAAATAAATTTTTGAAAAATTGAAGTGTTATTTCCATAATTGATACGCATTTTATTAATTTTTACATTGATAACCAAATCTTTTATTTTATTTATGAATTTTTACATTATAAATCATGTAATGTACTATTTTTCTTACAGTTGTCAATAATACATTTTAAATTATGTAATATTATAAAATATTTTTAATTTGTTATTATTTGTCGAATAAAATAATTATAAAATGTAAACTAATAATTATAATCTCAGTATATAATATTATAATTAGTGAGGTTGTAATAATTTTGGATTATAGTTAGTTAGGCTGTAATAGTTTGGGTTTTTTTAGCGAATTAGGGTTTTTCGTCAAAACAAGATTTTAATGACCATTCTTTCATTGATTAGTCTACTCTTTATAATAGTCCATATATAATTATATATTTTATCCATGATAATTCTATGATTTTTCTTTTATGTGATGCAAATTTAATAGTTAAAATAAGTTTATACAGGGAAAGAACATCTCAATATTCACAAATTGATAAAAAAAAATGAAAGTTAATAATCTAGTACCCTCATTTTTTATTGGATTCCTGAAAAAAAATATTTATAATGAATTTTAATAATTTTTTCGGATTTTTTGGAAGCTTTAATCCGACCGATTCAGTCGATTTCCGGTCCGGATCGCTGATTTGCCAATCCGGATAGATTTTTGAGGTGCCCGATCCGGATCACCGATCCGCTTTTTAAACCATTGGTTGAAACTATCATGGTAATTAATAATGATAAAATAGAAAAAGGGCAATATATTATGTGGCTCCTCGCATTTTACTTCTGACATCAATTTTTCCGCCGTTTATATAAGGGGACAGTTGGGTTAGCTTAGGATTCCACTTGTTAATATATTATTGTATGAGGCTTTAAGTATTTGAATTTTAATTTTAATTTTTTATAAATATGAGGATAGGAAACAATTCAAATTTTTCTCTCGAATTGAAATCTTAAAAAATAAAATAAAAAAATAGAATAATTTTAGGTGTGAGATCGTGACCGAAGCTACATTAAATGGGACAATCGAGAATAAGAGTTGGATATATTTTATATGAAGATTATATACTATGACACTACCTATCTTTATTACAAGGAGGTAACAGGTACTGGTAGCCATTAGATGTCAAATTGGATGGCTTGAAATGCGTCATAAAGTTGGAGATTTCTTTTTTGAACTTTGAATCTAGTCCATTATATTATTACAACAAATCTAACGGACATGAGTGATTGTGACTTCCTTATACCAAAAGTAAATGGTCTCTTTGTATAATTTTTCTTCTATATGTGGGTGGTGCCACATAGAAAAATTTCCCGATAGATATTATTTTTATGAATTTCCATTTTATTATTTTATGGAAATGTATATAGCAAGCTATTTACTTTTGGTATAGGATGGTTACCATCATTATTAACTAGTAGATGTGAAATTAATTAGTTATGGCCATGTCATTGACTAGGCAAAGACTAAACTACAGTTTTTCAAATATTAGTCACACACTTCAATCAGTTGGATTTTACATCTCATGGCTAAGAGTAAATGTGACATCCTTGTACCAAAATGAGTGGTATCATAGTATACGATCCCTATTTTTATTTTGCTTAAAAATTTAAAATTATTCAGGATAAACTATTTAAGAATATATGGTCTTTAATTTTGGAGGAGCCTAGTAATTTGTAAAGGGTGCTGTTTTTATAAGGTTGCAACCTTAAACAATCCAATTAAGGCGCACTTCAAAATTTTATTGTAACATGTAATTTTGATGTAAATTTTTTTAGAATTATTTGAAAATATATTTTCATATGTAATTATAAAATTTTAAGCTCCAAAAATGATTAAAATCAAGTAGATCTATAAGCATATGAAAATCTTGAAATGGACAATGTGTTAAGAGATGTATTATTTTTAGGACTCAAAATCTTTTTTTTTTCTCATATTCCTACATCTCGATGTCGAGATGATCAATTAGAGGGTTTTTTAACGTAAAAATAACCTTTTCCGATGGATTTTTGAGGTGCATTTATAATTCTACATTTTAAGGTTGCAACCTTATATAAACTTTTTCCGTTTGTAAATTTAATGTCTTTAGTATAAATTACAAAATGATTGAACCCAATAAGGAATTTAAATCCTATCATGGACCATTTTCAAAATTAAAAAATGACCAGAAACTAGGTTGATTTGGAGACCATAGGCCGGATCATAGTCCCTCAAGTTAGGCTGAGAAATTTTTGGATCAGGTTCAGATCCATGTAGATCCGAATCTAGATATATATAGTAGATGCGGTTTTAATCTGATCGGATCCTAATTCAGATCCAAAATTATCCATGGGATCCGGATCCAAATTAATACATGGAGAAGATGCCTCTCAACCACTCGACTCTGCTGATTCAAATGCGTTGTCCTCTCTAAAACTGAAAGGCGTCTGTCCGCTCTCTCATTGCCTTTTTTGAACGAACCCACAGTGTAGGATGCCTGGTCCTCTGTCTGCTGAGACTCTATTAATGGCCATATACGTCATCTATATCTTAGATTTCATGGTGGAGCTGGGGGTTAAGCAAAATCCTCTCTCTTCTTCAGAAAACTTCTAAAGGGAAGCTATCACTCTCTCTCTTTATGATTTCATGGTGGAGTTAGGGTTTTCTGCAAAATACCTGCTTTCTCTTCATTGGAAGAATTCTAAAGGGTATTATGGTTTTTTTGTCTTGGGTGTAGGGTTTCTAAATGAGGTAATTCCTTATCAGTTTTGGTTCTGAAAACTTTGTAGCGGGAAGGATTTTAAAAGAAAATAACAGAGGTTGCAGAGAAAAGGATTTGGGTCCTAAGGTCCCAAAAAGTCCTCCTTTATTTTCCTTTGATTCAAGATAGTTGCAGAGAAAGGACACTGTTTTTTAGGATTTCAATTTCTGATATTTCGATTATTTGCACCTTGTTTCAGAGCAGTTAGGGATAGGGACCATGGATTCTAGGGCTTTAATCCATGAAGATTTTGTTTGATTTCATCAATGCTGGTTTCTTTAAAGCTCAAACTTGATTCAGAAGAGCCATATGGCTAAATCATCAGTTTCAAAGGTTTCTTCTCCTGGACTTTTTCAGTACATTCCAGAGCTTGTACCAATGGCAAAGTAGTTCATCGATAGTGCTTTAATAAAGCCTTAGGGAGAATCCGGGAAAATAAAGAAAAACAAAGACTACACTTTCTATACAACTTACCCTCAAACTAGTTTATTTTTCACTTTTTTTTTTCCCTAAATACCCTTTTTATGCAAATACCCCCAACCAAAATAAAAATAAAAAAATACCTATACTACTCTCCTTTACGTTCTCTCCTCTCTCCCACCAAAATAGGGGCTCCGTTCCGGCAATAGGATGTACGTCTCTCTCCTCTATCCCACCAAAATAGGGGCTCGGATCGGACAATAGGAAGTAAAAGTCTCTCTCCTCTCTCCCTCCAAAATAGGGGCTCCGTTCCGGCAATAGGATGTACGTCTCTCTCCTCTATCCCACCAAAATAGGGGCTCCGATCGGGCAATAGGATGTAAAAGGCAGTCTCGCAGATGCTACTAGATTCCAGGACTCCGGTATTATGTAAAAGGCACTCCTCTGTCCCACCAAAATAGGGGCTCCGATCTGGCAATAGGATGTAAAGGGCAGTCTCGCAGATCTTACTAGATTATAGGACTCCGATATTATATAAAGGGCACTCCTCTATCCCACCAAAATAGGGGCTCCGGTCCGGCAATAGGATGTAAAGGGCAGTCGGGCAGATGCTACTGCATTCCAGGACTCCGGTATTATGTAAAAGGCAGTCGCAGTCCGACAGTATTATGTAAAGGGCAGTCCGCCAGTACTCAGTTTCGTTCTTATAATTGTCTATTATGTAAAAGGCAGTCCGGCAGTACTCAGTTTCGTTCGGATAGTTGTCTTAGGGCGGTTCGGCACTTATGCACTCTGTCAATGTGATGGTGCCGGTAGTTTTTTTAGGGCGGTCTGAGACTTGTGTGCAATGTGATGGTGCACTTCGATAATGTGCTATGGGGTCCAAAGTCAATGTCAAATTAGCCCAAATGAATTTTATGTACGGAAAAGCATTTCCGTCTAAAAAATAAACTTTTTCTAGGGGTATTTGCATAGAAAGTTTGTTGTGGAGAAAAAAATGAGAGAAAAAATTAGGTTGGGATAAGTTGCATAGAAAATGTAGTGTTGGATTTTTTTTGTAATTTTCTCTTTATTCTAGGTTTCCATATTTGATGATTCACTGTAAAAATTTCTCATGAAGTAGCTGCAAGAGTAAAGGGATCGTTTCTTGCGTTTCCATTAATGACAAATCTATCATCTCGTCTTCTTCCCGGTCATACAATGTGCCTGGTCCAAATCAAACTATGGGGGATTAGTTTTACAAAGTTACGGAGACTCATAGAGAACATTGAGAGCAACTCTAATTTTTTTTATTTCAATATTGAGATGGAACGAGAGAGAAGGGCGGAACGATTAGGGTTCTGCAAATCGAACGGTGGAGATTAGTTTTACAAAGTTAAAATGACAGTGGGGATAAGATTTTAAAAGTTAATAAAAATATGATATATTATAAATATAAATCAATTAATACATATTATATTATTTTAAAATTCAGTTCGGTTCTGGATTTGATCAACCCCAACCCGGATTCGATCCGAAAGATTATTTGGATCCAAAATTTGGATTCGGATCCACACCAGGATCCAAATGGGTTGCGAAATTCGGCTTTCGAATCCAGATTGGGTTAATTCTCAGCCCTACCTCACGAGCAAGGATAGGTCTGACGAAACTATGCACATATCCATCAAGTGCCTTAGAGATCCGTGGTGCGGGGAAGTCGGTTGGCTAATAAGCACTTAAAATGCAAGCCCATTTGACATGCAACCGTCGTAATCCTAACTCTTTAGGCAACTTTCGACCATACAGTAGTGGGTGAGATGTCATCTTGGTAGGCTTTAATGACATCTACATGTCTACTAATATGATCGATCAAATCAATGTTTTACAAGCTAGATCAGTGGGATTCTTGACCTCTTTATCCGTATCAGATCGCTGGATCAATGATCCGAATTGGGTATTGATCAATATAAATTAGTGATCTAACAAATATTTAAAATAAAATGAGAATTAAAATAGGGATTTATGAGGTAAGCATTTAAGGGGGTTTAAGAAGACATTAGATACGCTTAAAAGAAAAAGAAAAAAAAAAAAAGGGATTTTTTGGGGACCCATACCATCTATGTGACAACCGATTCGACGTTCTGGATAAGAAATGTCCATATTTTCAAATACTGGATTGAGATAGTGGAAGATGAGAGGCCTTAGAAGATGTAGACACAAGTTTCAAATAGCCGATGAGATAGAGGAAGATGAGAGGCATTAGAAATCGATGGGGCTGTTGAGAAACGGTTATGCCTTTATGTAACCATCCAAGTTGTGAAATAAGGGAATGTGTGCTTTTTCTAATCAAGGGGTAGGAAGCTTTTTATGGGTACGCACATCAAAGTAATACTTTCAACGAGCAGTGCTTTCTTTTTTTGAACATGGTTAATAGTGCTCTCCTTTTTTTGAACATGGTTAATAGTGCTCTCTTTCATGCTTCCCTGCATCAAGGGTGCAATTAATGCGAGGTTGGCAACAATCAAAGTACAACACACCTTTTAAACCCTTGTGGAACATGTAGTTTTCATATTAAAAATCCCTATAATGGCTTAAAATTTATTTTTATATCTAATTATAAAATTTAAAGCTTTGAAAATGGTGTTGATTTAGAAGATCTAGAAATGCTTGAAAATATGGGAAATGGATATCTAGAATATTGTAGACACGTAATGCAGGGAAAGAATAAAACCAAAAAATTAACAATAAAAAAAAAGAAGGTTGAGAGAAAAATACCCTATCTTAAAGGTCTGCAAGGGAATCCACCCCTGAAACAATCTCTTTCAAAAGACCAATTTTTATTCAATTAATAGACTGATTTATCATGAAAAGAGATGTCCCTTTAAATAGACTAAAATAAGATAATTAATAAAAAAACTTCTCTCTACACCTATCCCTATTTTCTCTCTCTTATATTCATGTGCTAAAATTATATCCGTCAAACTAACCCAATCGATATAAGATAAAGACAATATAAAATCTAAAGTCTTGCCCTGCTAAGTACACTGCGCACTCCCTAAAGAATAATTAAAATAATCTTAATAAATAACCCTAATAATTTCTCCTTATTACGTCATTGCCCTTTCTTTCCCTCTTGGGTTCTGTGGCCCTTCTTTGGCCCAGTCACGAAGGGGCATAGCTGCATCATTCCCCCCAGTTGAAAGGAACTCGACTCCGACGAGTTGGCTTCAGTATATATGCGATATAAGTCTGGATCCACTCTTTCAAACTCTGGCTCCAAAATCCACGTGCTATCAGAGTATGTCCTGCCCTTCCATTTGATTAGAAATTCGCGATAAGAACACTTTCGAGTTTGAAAGCTTTCAGTCTTCAAAACTTGCTCAATTTCCTCCTCTTTCTTCATAGGTAATTTCTTCATCATATCAACTACATCTTCTGCGACTTCTAGAGGGTCTCCATGAAACTCAAATAATTTAGCAACATTAAATATCGGGGAGATATCCAATGCCTTTGGTAATTCTACCATATATGCATTATTTCCATATTGCTTCAAAATACGGCAAGGACCCACTTTCTTGGACTTGAGTTTATTATAGGTTCCCAACAGAAACCTTTCCTTTCGTAAATGCACTATTACTAAGTCACCTTCCTTGAAAATCTTCCCTCTTCTATACTCATTTGAGGCTTTTTGATACTTTGCATTGCTCTCCTCAATTTTCTTCTTGATTTGGGCTTGCAAATCTCGAATATGCTCAGCAAAAGCATTGACATCATCACTTATCTTGCCTGGCATGGGTAATAGCACTAGGTCTAACACATGATTAGGCATCCGCCCATTAACAATATCAAATGGTGATTTTCCTGTAGATCGATTTATTGAACTGTTTTAAGAAAACTCAGCCTGAGGCAAGGCGAGGTCCCACTGAGATATGTTATCACCAACAATACTCCTCAAGAGGTTACCAAGGCTCATATTCACTACTTCGGTCTGTACATCTGTTTGAGGATGACAGGTACTAGAAAATTGAAGTTTAGTTCCCATGCGCTTCCATAAAGTGCGCCAAAAATAACTTAAAAATTGTGTATCCTGATCAGATATAATAGACTTAGGAACACCATGTAGCTTTACAATATCTTTGAAATAGAGATTCGCGATATGTGAAGCATCCATAGTTCTTCTACAAGGAATAAAATGTATCATTTTGAAAAATCGATCAACAACAAAAAAAATAGAGTCCATACCTCGTGTGGTACGTGGAAGTCCAAGTACAAAGTCCATAGAAATATCAACCCATGGGGCATCTGGAACAGGAAGAGGAATATAAAGACCTGTATTTTGTGTGTGACCTTTAGATACATGGCAAGTTCGACATCGGGTCACAAATCGATCAACATCTCATCACATAAGTGGCCAAAATATTTTTCGCCAACCATAGCCATAGATTTGTCCTTCCCAAAGTGTCCACCTAAGCCCCCACCATGAAGCTCCATAATTATCTTCTCCTTTAGGGAGCAATCAGGTATACATAATCACACACCATTAAATAAACAACCATCATGCATGAAATACTCACCCATAGGGTCTCTCCCATCAACACACCTTTCAAGGACCTTGCTGAAAATTGAATCAGCTTTATACTGATCTTTTATCATTTCAAACCCCAACATTTCCATAGACAAAGTTCTAAGCAACACTACCCTTCTACTTAAAGCATCTGCTGCCTTATTTTGGGTTCCAGCCTTGTGATTTAATAAGAAGGTGTATTCTTGAAGGAATGCCATCCACTTAGCATGTTGCGCATTCAACTTTTTCTAAGAACTCAAATACCAGAGTACTTCATGATCTGAGTATAGAATAAATTCTCTATGAATCAGGTAGTACCTCCAGTAGTGTAAGGCTTGCACCACTACATAAAACTCGAGGTCATAAACCGAATATTTCTTACGTGCATCACTCAATTTCTCACTAAAGAAGGCCAATGGTCGTCCTTCTTGACTTAGAACTGCCCCTATACCAACATTTGATGCATCGGTTTCAACCTCAAACACCTTAGAAAAATCTGGTTAGGCAAGTATTGGTGCTTGCATCATCTTTTATTCAATTAGAGTGAAGCTCTTTTCAACAGTGGGACTCTATGAAAACTTTCTAGCCCTCATACAATCAGTCACTGGTATTATTAAAGTGCTGAAATTTCTAATAAATTGGCGATAAAAGGTCGCTAGGCCATGAAAAGAATGCTCCTCAGTGAGTGACTTTGGCACCGGCTACTCAACTATGACTTTCACTTTTTCTTGATCCACCTTAATTCCCTCAAATGAAACAACATACCCCAGAAAGACGACATTGTTTGTCATAAATGAGCATTTTTTCAAATTCGCAATAAGTGATTCTTTCTTTAACACATCAAAAACTTGTTCTAAGTGGTTAAGATGATCATGTGGGTTAGCGTTAAAAACCAAGATATCATCAAAATAAACCACAACAAATTTGCCAACAAAAGGACGAAGTACTTCAGTCATTAGGCACATGAATGTGCTTGATGCATTAAAAACGTCGAATGGCATCACAAGCCACTCATATAGTCCATCTCGAGTTTTGAATGCGGTTTTCCATTCATCTCCAAGACGAATGCACCCACTCCTTAAATCAATATTTGAGAAAACCTTGGCTCCATTAAGCATATCTAACATATCATCAAGCCTAGGTATGAGAAATCGGTACTTGATTGTGATTTTGTTGATTGCCCGAATGTCCACATACATCCTCCAAGACCCATCTTTTTTTGGAGTCAGTAATGCTGGGACGACACATGGTGACATGCTTTCTCGAAGCAATCCCTTCTTAAGATAAGCAACAACTTGTTTGTGCAACTCCTCATGTTCCATGGGGCTCATTCGATGATGGGCAAAATAGGCTAGATCCGAGCACCAAGTCAATGTGATGCTGAACATTTCTCATTTGAGGAAGACCATCAGGTAGTCCTTCAAGCATCAAATCTTTATACTTATCATGTAGAGGTTCAAGAGACCTAAGAATTGCTGCCGGTGTAGAATCTTCGTTTGCAACTAATACATAAATCACATTCATATCCTTCCTGTCCCTTTTTAATTTTTGAACATTAAACAACTTTGAACCCTCCTCTTTAGTGGATTCGGGTGTAGGAAGTTGTTTCATAGGGTGGAGTATTATATTAATACCATCTTTAACATAAGAATAAGTGTTTGGCCTAGTTTTGTGCACTATATCATGATCATAAAGCCATGATCTACCAAGTAATATGTGGCATTCATCCATAGGTGTTATATCACACCACACTTTATCTTTATAATTAGCACAAATGGAAAAAGAGATTAAACAATGAGCAAGAACTAGTACCTCACCTCCTTTCTTGAACCACTGGATGTGATATGGGTGTCGGTGCTTATGTTCCTTCAATTGAAGTTTAGCCACCATCTCTTTAGACACAATGTTTTCACTGCTCCCACCATCAATTAGTACTGTGCATAACTTGCCTCCGGATGTGCAAATTGTTTGAAAAATATTATGTCGCAGCCACTTCTCATCCTCGTTGGGTATTGGGGTTGATAACATAATTCGCTGGACAACTAAGACTTCACCCTCTTCATCTCCATACAAATCTTCAACTTCACCTTTGAAAGGCTCAGTCTCTTCATAAGACTGACTCGTCCCAATATCACGTTGGCCTTTATAGGTGTATCATTCATTAACTTCTTCTTCATAATTTTTTTCAGCCAAATTAACTTTGATAAGAGGTTGACGTGAGGGGCAATTGAATGCCATATATACAGGCTATAGGCACTTGAAACACACTATTTGTGTATTATCACAAATGTTTTAGGTGCTCCCAGCCCTCTCCCAACACCACTTCTCCCCATATTGGGGTTTGTTCTAGTTGGGAAATTCTAAGAGGTTTGGTTTCCACGCCCTATAGGTGGTCTTCTAAAGGTTAAAGCTTACTGCCCCTATATTGAAGTAGAGCCTCTTGTTACTGAACTATTTCTCCCAAGGCCCAGATTGATTATTTCCTCTGCTTTGAGGGCCAAAGTAGAGGCATCAAACATCTTATAGACATCTTTGAAGGCCAATTCATTTTGAATGCGTTGATTTAGCCCTTTCAAGTAATGACTTATTTTTTTTTATCTTCATACTCTTATAAATTTGCCCTAGATGTCAAAATATAGAACTCTTCAGTATAGTCACTTATCGACTTTTCACCTTGCTTGAGCTTTTGACACCTTTGGTACAAAGTTTGGGCATAATTTACTGGTAAAAATATTTGGCGCATCTTCGTCTTCATCTTTTCCCACAAATTAATCTTTTCCTTGGCTTGTCAAAGACGATCCTATTGCAAATCATCTCACCAAACCAATGCATGGTAAGAAAATTTTGCAGCTACTAATTTTACTTTTTTGTGATATCTAATATCTTTGTACTCAAACACTTTCTCTACTTTACGTAGCAAATCAAGAAAATCATCTGCATGCAATTGACCATGAAACTCTAGAATATCAATTTTTATTCTAGGTTCTCTTTCTCTTTTCAACAACCGAAGAATTCGTTCATTGAATTCGTTATTAGCTAGGGCCACCCAAGGTTGGTTATGAATAAGATGCATACCTCTTTCACCTCTGTTGCCTTCAATTTCAACACCGGTCTTCGGATTCTTTCTATCCTGAAGCTGAGCGAACCTTTGCGCAAGCTCATCGACTTTTGCAGCTACAGGCATGAATTGGTCTACTCTTTTTGCTAGGGCTTGAACTAATCCAGTCAATACTTTTAATCCATCGAGGGGTGTCTCTTGTGAAGCCATCAGAACTCGCTCTGATACCAATTGATGCAGGGAAAGAATAAAACTAAAAAATTAACAAGAAAAAGAAAGAAGGTTGAGAGAAAAATAGCCTATCTCAAAGGTCTGCAAAGGAATCCACCCTCAAAATATTCTCTTCCAAGAGACCAATTTCTATTCAATTCATAGACTGATTTACAATGAAAGGAGATGTCCCTTTAGACAAAATTAGATAACTAATAAAAAAACTTGTCTCTACATCTATCCCTATTTTCTCTCTCTTATATTCATGTGCCAAAATTGGGCTTCTAGATAGCCACGTTTTCCCTCTCATGTTTTACCAACAAAAAAAAAAAACCTCCCAAGTTGGTTATTGTTGATAAAGATAAACTTTCTCCTAAATTTACCCTTATCCTAATTATATCCCTCAAATTAACTCAATCAATACAAGATAAACACAATATAAACTCTAATGTCTTGCCCTGCTAATTATCCCTGCGCATTCCCTAAAGAATAATTAAAATAATCCTAATAAATAGCCCTAAAAATTTCTCCTTATTACGTCATTGCCCTTTCTTTCCCTCTTGGGTTCTGCGACCCTTCTTTGGCCTAGTCACGAAGGGGCATGACTGCATCAACACCCCTTTAGAATTCTGGATAAGGGAATTCCTAGAAACCTCAAATTTTGATTCCTAGAGACTACACTAAGTTAATTACCCAAAACAAAGGACTACACTAATCTCAATGAACTATAGTGAACCTAAACTCCATAGAATTGTCTCAAATTCTCCTAAAACCTATCTTAATACCCTCAATTAGACATTTTAGGCACCCTTCAGCCTTATGAAACAAGAAAAATGACCCGAATACCATTCTGAAACCTAGATACCCAAAACTGAAACCCTGAAGTCCTAAGCTGTTAGACCCTCAAAAGAAATTCAAATTTGACCAAATTTAGTGCTAAATTAAAGAGTAGGTTGCAAGCTTTCTAATAGTCAAAGATTTGTCTGAATCTGATTTATGATTAGAAAGTCATGGCCAGGGAAAAATTATTTATAAAAATAACATTTAGTTCCTATGCATGAGTTGTGTGGTGTTGCGCAAATCAAGCCCATCGGGCCATGAGAGTCACTGCAGCTCACACACTTTTGCAGCCATATTTTAGTTTGGAAAACCCATAATTTTTCAGAATCTTCTGGAGGCCTATCGGGTAACCTAAGTTAGTTCTTGGACATGTTTTGACTCATAAAACCCTAGAAAATTTGTCCAAAAATCCTTAGAAAAATGGGAAAAACCTAAAATCTCCTAGAAAATTAGGAAAATACCTCAAAAAATAGGAAAATACCTAGAATAGGAAAAGTACTAAAATATTAAGGAAAAAAAGGAAATTCGTCCAAAGATCCCTAGGAAAATAGAAAATATCTTAAAACCTCTAGAAAGTTAAGAAAAATCCCTAGAAAACCTTAGGCTAGATACCCTTAGCCAAACTCCTCTTAAAATTTCTCTACAATGAAAATCATATGGCTAAATCCTAGATCCAAAAACATAGAGCCATGCTTCAAGAAAACAAGAGAAGGCATCCAAAGGCATAAATCAACATGTGGTCTTTATATTTCTTTCTATTTCTAATTTATTTTTGTTTTTCTTGCCATTTATTTATTTCTTAGTTTTAGTTAGATTTTTTAGAAATTTTTGAGCTCTAGTATGCAAAAACTATAGCTGGTGCTGCTAGTAGATCTAGAAGAGGATCACTGCAAAACATGTGATAATTCTGGGTATATAATTTGGGTGACCCCACTCTCTTTATCAATCTACAAAAGTTTAGTTCACTTCATAGGAATTTGAGCTGATTCCAATTAGAAATCAGCGCAGATTATCGAGTAAATAGTTTGGCTCCCAACCTGGGGCTCTTGAGCACAGATCTGCATATTTAGACCATTAAAAAACCTTATGCAATTTTCCAGTAACATTTTTCAATAAAAACAGAAAATGCAAAGCCCAAATTTGCCAAAAATATTGGAGTGTACTCACAAAGGCCTCATGACTACCATTTATTGTGGTCACTCTTTTTTTATTATTTTAAAATATATTTAATAATATTATTTACTTTTTATAATGGTTTTATTTCTTTTCAATGCTTTGACTATTTTTTTTTTGGTGAATGTCATTCTCTTTTTTTTTTGCCTCCCATCAATAATGCCCTAACGCTAATTTTTTAATCAAAACCTTTTCTTGAGAGAGCGAGAGAGAGTGGCGAAGGCTGGCTTAGCTGTTGATATGGGATGAGAGAAATCTAGACCATTGGATGCAAAACATGTCATATATGGCAAGGGAATAAGCTCCAATGCTGATAAGGAGGGACTTGCTAGCCCATTAAAAAATACAGAAAAATCTCTAAGCAATTTGTCTATCTCTCTAGTTATCCATAAGCTTTACAGTAACATTCATTTTCTTCATACCTATTTTTTTTTTTTATTATTGTTAATCAAATGTGCTTTTCAACTATTTCTCTACACTCATTTTAGAGAGAGGTTTTTTTTTTTCTTTATAGGCTCTATCAAGCTATCAAGACACCATCCTCTCTCCGTTTCTCTCTCTATATATATATTATTTTATTTTATTTTATTTATTTATTTATTATTATTATTTTATTTGTGTTCACAAGGGGACGCCCACAGCTTACGCAGGCAAAACAATTTTTTTCCCTTCACGCTAGTCCACTTCTTACTGGTTTGACGTTCATACTTTTCCTCGGTTTGATGATTGATACTTCAATCCTCTCTCCTTCATATAAAATTTATTGTTTGTCTTTATGCACCAAGTTTGTCCGTATAGGAATATTGTTTGGTACCCCTCTCTCTCTCCTGTTCCTACACCTTTGTTTTTTCTCTACCATTTTTTATTTTCTGTTGCCTCCCTCTCTATCTTGAATTAAAGTGTGGACGAATTACCAATCACTTTTTTTAACAGTGGAATCACCATTCCTCTCACTTCATAGTCATAATGCTCTTTTATCCTTCCACGGATCATCTAAAATCCCATGAATCCCATGAGTTTGCCTGGAGGTCCTATCATTCTCACTCAACACACTGTTGATTTTGGGAGTCAACCCACCGTTGATTTTGGGAAGTTGTAGTTCACGTTCTTTTTTTCACTTAATTTTTTTTTTGGAAATTATTACATTTGTAGAGGGAACACTTATATTTGGGACTGAAAATCAAAGGAAATAAGTTTTGGTTTCCTTTTCTTTCACAATTTTTTTTTGTATTGCTACGTCAATTGCTTGCAGAATGTCGAAAACATCTAAGGCACAACGAGTTGGTAATCATCGACGATTCTTTGGAGGCCATCCCGTACTGCTCTCTTAAGGAGATATGTGACTCACTATCGACCAAAAAGGACATCATCATCATTATCTGAAAAGTTGGTAAATCATCCATCGAGAAAGTGTTCAGTTGATCTAAACCTTCAATTTCATTGATATTCGTGTATTTTTTTGATAACATGGCTGCTAGATTGGTGATCTAAAATAAAAAAACTTAATGAAAAAACTTGAATATGTGGAAATGAAAAATGAACTACATCTTGATTTATGATAAGATCAATTATGTTTTGAACTCTACTCAACCTAAATTGGGTTTAAACCCCGCTTGTCAAAGTAGAAGACAACTTGTGAAATAAGAAGGATATGACAAATTAGTAAAAACCACATTGCTTACTTTTGTGGAGAATAATTTGATAAGGGTTTTTGAAGATTATGAAACATCTAAATTAATGATAGAAGCTTTGATAAAAAAAATATGGATCTACATCTGAAACCAATATTCAACTTTTGTCTGAAAAATACAATTCATATAAGATGAGGGAAAATAAATATGTGGTAGAGCATGTTAACAAAATGATTGTTCTTGCTAAAGACCTTGCTGCGACGGGAAACCCCATTCCCGATCGTATGCAAGTGTCAAATGTATTGAATAATCTTCCATATTTATGGAAACCTGTAGTCATTGCTCTAAATCACTCAACCCAAGGAATTACCATGTTGAACTTGTCCATGTACCTAAGTATAGTGAAAGAAAGAAAAACTAAAAAAGGAAAGGCAGAATTGCACTTTGCCTAAAATTCCTTTAAAGTGACCATCCTAGACCCTACAATAATTGAAATAACTATAATCAATCTAAAGAGAAGGGTAAAGTTTTCAAACCGCAAGGAGGAAAGGCTTACGCCAACTATTTAAAATGTTTCAACTACGAAGAAATAGGACATATCAAACCTAAATGACCTAATAAAAATATGTCTAATAATGGCTACCGCCGGAATAATGAACAAAAGAGCAACCACAAGAATAATAAGAAACTCGACCTAGTTTGTGTGTTCTCTAAATCTATGGCGGTTGATCATGATTTGAGAGAATGGTAGGTGGGCTCTACATGTACTAGACATGTTTCAAAAACTAGTGATGGTTTTGTCTATTTGAAGAAAGTCAAAACTGACGATCAGAGGATATATATGGGGAAGGACACCTTTTGTGATGTACTAGGTGTTAACACATACAAGCTGCAGTTGCCTGAGAATGTAAATTTCTTCCTCACTAATAACTTCTATGCGCCTAATATGAGGCACAACCTTATTTATGTCCCTAGGATAGATGAAAAGGGCTATAAGGTTCGTTTCAAGTCTATGAAGATGTCTATCAGGAAACATGGTTGAATTTATGTTTGGGGGGAGAAAGTTGAGATTTTGTATCGTCCAACTATTGTTAATGGAATGAATGTTGTTACTTATTTTTATATTGATATGACAATGAATGTGGCTAAAAATGATGCATATATATGGTATGTGAGATTATGACACGTTAATAAAAATAAAATGCAAAAATTAGTAAAAGAGAATGAATACCAAATTTTAAAGAAATTGAGTTTCAAACTTGTGAACCATGCATATCAGGAAAACTCTCTAGGAAGCCATTCGCTAAAAGACAAAATTCACAAGAATTACTTAATATAATCCACTCAGATATATGTGGACCTTTGAATATTAAGACACGTAGAGGTATGAAATATTTTATAACCTTCTTAGATGATTACTTTAGGTGTGAATATGTATACATAATTAGTAGAAAATCTGATGCCTAAGAAACATTGAAAGAATATAAAATAGAAATGGAAAATCAATTAGGAAGATATATTGAAATTCCAATGACCGATAGGGGAGAAGAATAGACCTCAGAATTATTTAACCAAGTTTGTCGAAATCATGGTATAATACATTAAACAACCTTACCATACACCCCACAACAAAATGGAGTAGCGGAGAGGCACAATAGGACTTTAATGGAAATGGTTAGGTCTATGATGGATCATGCCAACCTAGCTGTAAATTTTTGGGAAGAGGCTATCAATACAACTATGTTCATTTTGAATAGATTTCCAACTAAGGCTATAGAATTAACCCGTAATGAACTTTGGACATGAAGAAAATCAGACCTAAGTATATTTAAAATTTGGGAATCAGTTGCACATGTGCTTATCCCAAATCACGGAAGAGACAAACTCAATAGTAAAACAATTAAATTTTCATTGATAGTTTATTGTGATAACTCTAAGGGATACATGTTCTATAATCATGGCAATAGAAACTTAATTGAGTGTAGGGATGCACATTTTTTAGAAATTTAAGATAACGATAAAAATAAAAATAAGGAAGTTGACTTATTTGAAGAAGAACATATTAAAGATCAAGGCAATATCATTGATCTTATACCAACAACTAGTAATTTTGTCCCTACTGAGTCCCGTAATCTAGATAGAAATCTGAGGTCTAGAGCTCCTCCTTTCCATTTAGATGAATATTATGTATTCTATAATGAGGATGAGATAGATGAACCATGTATTTATAGTGAAGCCATCAACTCACCTGAATCATCTGAATGGATCATTGCTATAGATGATGAAATTAACTCTATGACAAGAAATTCAGTATGGGAACTTGTAGACCTTCCTAAAGATAGGAAGGCTATTCCATGTACATGGATTCTTAAGAAGAAATTTAAAGCTGATGGAACCATTGATAAATATAAGACTGCATTAATAGTCAAAGGTTTACTTAAATTATTACTTGAAATTATTTCAATTAGATGTTAAGACAACTTTCTTAAATGGAGAATTAAAAGAATATATCTACACAAAACAACTAGAGCGATATGTAGTTACAAGTCAAGAAGAAATGGTATATAACTTGAATAAATCATTATATGGTCTAAAACAATCATCTAGGCCATGGTACTTAACTTTTCACAAGACAATTGCCCAATTGACTAGCTAATAGATTGGATTACTGTGTATATGTTTGGAACAATGGGAGTAAATTTGTGATTTTATCTTTATATGTGTTGGGTGTGCTTTTAGTCACATATAAGGATCAGATGCATTTTTATAATGATATGTCAGCTATGCTTCATACGAGGCTTAGTGAAGATGAAAAATCCCATATGATACAAAATGTATGATATGATCAAGATCCATCACATGAGAGGCTTGATATGCCTAAAAGAATTTTGACTCGTCAGTTAGTCCTTAAAAGTTATAACTCACGATTGATAATGGCAAGAGCCCGTTAGCTAGACATATTCAAGGTTGACGTAAAATATGAAGCGATCTCATCTGGAGACAAGTTTTAGGATACATATACTCTTAAGGCTTTATGTACGCCTACCCATGTGATAAATTGAGGAATACATACGACTTAACATTGGCATTCACTGTTAGTTATGCACATGTGCTATATAACTTACGGTCTATGATAAGAGATCATGAAGATGTCTCTATTTGAGGCAGAACACCGAAATGCATATATTCGCTTGCATATAAATGTCTCTCCACTAGATACCGAAGGAGTTCTGGGTGACATATGATATGACTCTTTAAAAGATCCGTCGTATGTTGAAATAATCATGTTTTGACAGATGGAACTTGAGTAAAATCTCGTCATATGTTGAGGTGAATTCCTAAAATGTATATATTAAGGCCTTATATGCCTTAAAGTCCAAGGGTGATATGACTTGGGTGATATTTGGACCTGGCTTAACTCATGTCTGTATCCACTGTCGAATCGGATATGCCCTGACTGACACCTCGAAGCTTGATGCCTTCGGGATCGAATTAAGACTCTCAAGAAACTACGTCCGAGGTACTGTGACCTTCTCCTTGAAGATTTGTATTAGTTAGAGGTTGGATAGCTCATTGACCATATAGCTCGATGGTTGGACCTTTAAAGCCCCATGTCTTATGCATTCCAGACATAACAACATTCAACTATTGATATTTTAATTTCTCCCTTAAATGCAAGGAATTTTGAAATCGGGACCAATGGATCCTCCGTTCAATGTATTATCACCCTTAAAAGGTGTGGAACTGTTATACACTAGTGAATAAAGCGTATATTGAGCGTGATGAACAGAAAGGTGAACCAACGAGTAATGAAGGGGAGACATGTCCTAGTCTTTCTCATTAGACAGCTCGACTGACTCACAAGACTGCATATTTAAAATTTAAAAGAGAGATGGTTGGTCGTATGAGATAGGCTTGAATTTGAATTCACGTATGGTTAATGGTTGACCACACATAATAAGAACAAATTAAAGTTTACGAGTGATTGAGATTGGGTTCAAGAGATTACTCGTGGATTTAAATTCACGTGAAGCCTTGAGTTAGAATTCAAATCCACGAAATCTCCTCATTTAAACTAAAAGATCATCTCACTGATTCGAACTCGTATAAAGGATAAAGACAAAGTGATGATTCAACGTGAAGGTTAGAAAGAGGATAAGCATCATCAACAAATCAATGATGAAGATGTAAATATTATGTTTGATGGTTATCAAAGAGAAAATGAAGTTTATCACTTGGAAAATGATTATAGAAGCCGAACGAGCAGATGAGAAAGGGGTTCGCATATTTTTCCTTGAGATAGGAACTCCTTGAGAGGATATATCTCATAGGTTGATTAAGTATTGATTGTAGTACTGAGATAGAGTGAGAAAAAGAGAGAAAGAGAAAGAAATTGATTCTGAGCTATGAAATACCTGCTTGAAGCCTGTTCTCGAAAAAGGTATATGGTATGATATCCCATTTGATGTTATCTTCTTTTATTTAATATGCATGTACGTCTTACTTTGTCAGAAACGACTGTATAGGTCTTGAGGATATAATCAAGCATAATTGGCCTTATTTGCTCTTATTGTATTATTTGGTCAATGTAAAATATAATAGGAGATTAAACACATGTAACTATTATGTTCCCAGTATATGATATAAAAAACCAGTGTTTCTATTTGATGGAATACAGAGGCAAATTTGGCACTAAGTGTCATTGGTTAGGTGCCTTGATCTCGCCTTTCGGATCTAGATGATCTGACGGCACGTACCTCGGGTTTCTGGTGAACCCAGGGTTTGAGATCGCTCTCTCAAAACCTTGCTCAAGAGCAAGGGCAGGTATACCAACTAAAGAGAGAGGAATTTTAGGTGGGTTTGGGACTTACGCGAGCTGCTCACATGGGCGCCCTCTTAGATCACGAAGAAGGCCCCTCAATTGCTTTAGCTGGTTCGAAATTGCCTCCCTTGACCTGCAATCCTCTTGTTTTCTGCACAACCCTTCTATGGTTAATTTGTAGGACAAGTGGGTCAAGGAGTACATTCATGTGATAGCATGATGAAATGTAAATTTTAGATAAAGATAGAAAAGAGAAGAAAAACTAGACGGAGAGGCGAACCTAGCATGACATTTGGACAATTATCTACTCAAAGTGGGCAACACGGGCATGGTCCTCAAGACCAGCATGGTGACAATACTACTCAAAACCGAGACCGAGATGGCAATGCTAAGTTAGATCTACCCTCAGTCAAGTTAGAAGAGAAAAGGATGAAGAGAAGAGAGAGAGACAACATAGGGAGGAAGAATCCAGATGGTAATGGGCATCACCGTTGGCAGCACGAGGAGGCGACATGTCCCTAGAGAACAGTGATGGCTCCTAACAAGGGGCACAGCGATAACTTCTCATAGGTCTCACGGTGATTACTTCTCATAGGGCGCACGACGATGGGCGCAGGGAGGCGCAGAAGAAGCCAGTGTGCAGTGGCGAGTATTGCCTCGACCCTTTTGCAGACGGCCATGGGTATTGACGTCTGCAATGGTCACGCGACAGGGTGAAGCCCCTTTGGGCGGCGATAGGCTTCATTACCCATGTCCATCGCTAAGGCGCTTAGGATACATCTACAAACGACGATGAGCAGCGTCGTTTGTAGGCCTCGTGAAAGAGATAGAACAGAGGGAGAAAGAGACGCGCGCATGGAACTGCCATCACCATGCACGACCTGTGAGGCTACAAGAGAGGCATGCACGACACTGCCACTACCGTGCATGACCTATGAGTAGAGCTCAGATGGGGAAGAAGAAAAAGAAAGAGAATAAGAGAGAAAAGATGAGAGAGAGAAGGAAAGAAAATGAAGAGAAAGAAGGTTTACCTCGAACTTAGGGGTACAGATCAAAAGTTTCTCTCGCCTCACTCTCTCTCTCTCAAGCATGACACAACAGTGGGAAGAAAGAGAAATTATATTCAAGCAAAACTCTCTCTTTTGCAAGGAGATGGATCCTGTCTGTGTGTCCTTTTTTGCATACAATACTGCTATGTATATACAGAATTTGCCCCAAACATGGTTGGATGATCAAAAGTAACCCTAATTATTGGAAATTAAGATTAAATTGAATTAAAAGAAATTAGAAAATAGAGTGCAAAATGAAAGATTTGCCCCTTCCTAACAATTCGTGAAATTTCAGAACAATCCCTATGTTGCCCTAAAACTTGTGTGATCTTGCATGGATGATCGGGGGTCGTTATGATGCTCAGATTTGTGTTTTCTTGTAGGGCTCAGCATGACAATCAATTTGGTACAAACTTCGAGCTATGGATCATATTTTTAGCTCGAGACCTTATGTCCACAATGGAATTGGTCTTGTGTCGATCGGGCTCTCGAGCGACATGATCCGGCTGCTTGAGCAAGACAAGACACTGCTGAATTTTTTGCACTTTTTTCACGGATTAACAACTTCTCTCTAGCTTTTCTTCGTGCTCTGTTGTCGTCACGAGGCTTGCCACATATCGAATCGCTCGTCATGATTAGACGAACATGCTCACCGAATTTGAGCGAGATTCGACTAGTGACGAGTGAGATATGACCATCGAAAGTCACTCACTGGTCGTGATTGTCGCTTCCATGGCATGGAGTTGCAGGGTGGCCACACGGTAATAACATGCGACCCCTCTTGTTTCACTCTTTTGCCTATAACTTCTTCCTGGAGTGTCCGTTCGAGCTGAAATTTGACCCTAAGGCTTTTCAACTGTGCCGATTCCAATGTTGGTGGTGCCACAGCATATTGAGATACCAAAAATGTAGCTCTTGTTATAGGATCCATTTCAGGGTGCTAGAGGTCGATTTTGCTGGAACTGTTTCTCAGTCTTCACCGCCTTAGACATGTCGAAATGCACCGAAACTTGGTAAGAGACTTTTAAGAGGCCTCATGAAGATCTTGACTAGTTTTGGAGCTATTTTGAGACTGTCAAAATTTTCACTGTTTGCTAGGCCTTAATTGAGTGGGGGGGCCCATGTTGATGAAAAATACCTTCCAACAGCATGCCCCACATTGTTGTGCTTCAATAGAATCGAGAAATGCAATCATTCAAGAATTTTAAGGGATCATGTCGAAGTCCTCACCCTCAAGGGATTATTAGGCATTTTTTTGAAGGCCAAATGCTACGAACCTTTGGTCGGCATTGTTCGCTACTACACCAGGTTTGCCTTTGATGCTCAAGGTATCTCTATAGGTCTCGTCTAGCGGGATCTAGTGGGGGGCTTCTGATCTATCCCGAAAGTCTAGTCCCATGTAGGCTAGGGGGTTTTGGCGAGACGTACCTTGAAGCTTATGGCAGGTTAGACCCTGGCTTTGTTAGTTTCTTGCCTTTGTGATGGTCCTTAGCATTTTCAGAGGGATCTTTTAGTCATCGCCCTCACCCTCAAGGACTCTTGTTGTTGTTGAACTGGAGAGGTATTATGCGGCCTCACTCCTTGATAAGCCATGTTGAAACATGGGGGATCTTATGCGGCTCTCACCCCTTGATGAGCCATGATTGCTGGGAGATCTTATGTGGCTCTCACTCCTTGATGAGCCATGTTGAACATGGGGGATCTTATGCGGTTCTCACCCCCTGATGAGCCATGATTCCTGAGAGATCTTATGCGACTCTCACTCCCTGATGAGCCATGTTGAAACATGGGGGATCTTATGCGGCTCTCACCCCTTGATGAGCCATGATTGCTGAAAGATCTTATGCGGTTCTCACTCCCTGATGAGCCATCTGGTGTTGCGATTAGATGCTGGCTTTTGAGGATTTTAGGCAGACTTCATTAGCCGGGATCTTGACTGTTTGGAAACTGGACGTCGGCTGAGGTGGTAGCCGTGCGTCATTTTGTCTTATCAGTCTAAGTGCCCTTTTGTGAGTTTTCACTTGAACAGGAAAAGCAGTACCGTGAAGATGGTTTTCACCAACTCTTGTTTTTTTGGGCTCTTTTACCCATGACCTGCGGTCATGTCGACCCTTTTTATCCTTTTTATTTGCGATGCCCTTTCATGGTTTTCACCGTGCTTGGATTTTGTTTTCCATGGAACTCTCTAGTTACGTGACCATACCATCCATCATTTTTACTCACGGCATTCCCTTGTCTTTGTGTATACCATGCCCATTTGTTTTGAGAAGGCATGTTTATGGTCGTGCCTTCAAGACTTGTGCGAAGCCTTTTAACGTCATGCGGCCAGGACGTGCACTATAGTTTAGGGTCATACAGCTGGACCGTAGTGGTGATGAATGACAGTTTGTGGAGGCCATTGAGTGAGCTTGGTGATGACTTTTGACTCACTTGGGAACATGGCATGAAGTTGCCTTATGAAGAGTTTACGATGGCTGAATGGTGGGTGAGCAATGGTGACCCACTAACTGACGGCAAGTATGGCTTGTAGAAAGGTTCGCCGTTTGGTGCGCATGGGTAAGACTCCTTGGGGGAAAGGATGGTAATGATGGTGAAGGTGGTGCATGCACACGAATGGGCTGGCTAGGGAAGGCGTATGTGAAAATGCATGCAAAGGGTGTGTGTGCCCGTATATAGACTCACCAAGGAGGAAATGGAGGTGGAGTGCACATACGAACGGGTCGGTTAGAGAAGACATGTGTGAAGATGCGCGTAAAAGGTGTGTGCGCGTATGTGGGGGCATCTTTAAGGTCATGCCTCCTGGACTTGAGCAAAGCAGCTTAACGTCATGCGGTCAGGAAGAGCACTATGGTTTAAGGTCATATAGCTTGGACCGTGGTTATGCACTTTAAAGTCATGCAACTAGGACCATGCAGTTTAAGGTCATGCAACGAGACTTCCGGTACAGTTTAAGGTCATATAATTTGGACCATGGCTGTGCAGTTTCATGCCTCATGGACCATAGCTGTGCAGTTTAAGGTCATGCAGCACTGACCATAGCTGTGCAGTTTAAGGTCATACAGCATGGACCAGTGTGTGGGTCGTCATGTAGGTAAAGCTATTTGTGTGAGTTGTGAATAGCCATTTGACTCTTAGGGATAAAGGTGGTTAAGGCTATACACATGAAGAGAGGTTTTAGATGGAGATGGCAACACTCGAGGAGTGGCAGATGTAAGAGATTTCACTGGGGGTTAGGAGGGCCAGCGTGACTCCATGGGGATAATGAGCAATGGGGTGTATGTAACTCCGTTGAGGATGACGGGCCAGAGCACAGATAAACTTCATTGAGGGTTGAAGGGATAAGGATGGCCCTAACTCCATAGGGATAGCGGGTCGCAATAGGGTGTGACCCTTACTGGGATGTCGGTGCAAAACACACCCATTAGGGGTTAAGGGGGTAGGTACGACCCCTGCGTGCATCTAACTTCATTGGGGATGTTGCTGAGATACCCTTTTAGCGAAGGAGTCGTCTATCTCTAGGTTGGAGCTTTGCGTATGGGCCATTTGTTGCACCGTGCGTTACAATTTTTAGGGTCTTGTAGCTTGGACTGTAGCTATGCACTTTAAAGTCATGCAGTTAGGACTATACATTTTAAGGTCGTGCAACTAGACCTCCGCTACAATTTAAGGTCATGTAGTTTGGATCGCCATACTAAACCTTTTAATGTCATACGGTCAAGATGTGCACTATGGTTTAAGGTCACACAGCTGTACCATAGTCATACAGTTTGAGTCGTGAATCAAGGACAATGCAATTTAAGGTCGTGCAACTAGACCACCACTACAGTTTAAGGTTATATAATTTGGATCATGCAGTTTAAGGTCATGCAACTAGACCTTCGCTATAGTTTAGAGTCATGAAACAAAGACTATGCAGTTTAAGGTCGTGCAACTAGACCATCGCAACAGTTTAAGGTCATATAGTTTGGACATTGCATTTTAAGGTCGTGCAACTAGACCTTCGCTACAGTTTAGAGTGATGAAACGAGGACTATGCAATTTAAGGTCGTGCAACTAGACCATCGCTATAATTTAAGGTCATATAGTTTGGACCTTACAATTTAAGGTCGTGCAACTAGACCTCGATTGTACTATTTAAGGTCATGCAGCATGGACCGTAGTCATGGTGAGGGAATGTGACTCCATGGGGAGTAGAGCCATCACCAGAGATTGGACTCCCTGAGGAGTGAGGCTGTGGTGCAGGGGATGAACTTCCTGAGAGCACAGGATGATGGTTTGGCTGAGAGTGCCACGACATGTGCATGGCAATAAGTGTCAGATGGTGCACGCAGAATTCGGCCCATTAGTGAAGCGTGCGACGGTAGCTCCTGACGAAACGCGTGGTGTTGACCTCTTGATGAAGCATGCAACGATGACCCCTTGATGAGGCGTGTGCCGATAGCCTTCAGACGAGGCATGCGGCGATAGTCCTCTGACGGAGCGTGCAACGCTGTCTTTTGAATGAAGCGTGCAGCGATGATCTTTTCGGTTCTCGGACCTGACCAGACCCAGCCTGGTCTTACTGCCCTCTGAAACTGGGGATTGGAATGTCATTTCATATTTGTCGAGGGCAATTTACAACATCGTTGAGTATAGAAGTGGGAAAACCCCATTCACTGTTTTACCCAAGGGTAAAACAATTTTTTTTACAGGGAGAGAGCTAGAGCCTTTGGTAATGGATTTTTCGACAGAAACGTTTCGACCAAAACTTGTTGAGACAGGCCCTTAAGAGTTTTCTGGAGAGCTTCAGGAAGTGCGAAGCTTCGCAGGCTGATTGCAAACACTTTTCGACAAGCACCGAAGCTTTCTAAGAAAGGAAGAGGGCTTCTCAAGGCCTTAGCTGGATTTACAAAGGTGCCCTACCGGGGTTCGAGTGCTCCTTCGGTTGTTCTGCTGCTTAGAAGGTCAGAGAGAGTTCAGAGGGCTCTGTCAGTCCTTTGGTTGTTGGAGGAGAAAGAGAAGGGGCTGCATTGGGCTCACCGAAAACTCAGTGGAATTTTGGTGAGCTTTGGTGAACTGCTACAGTGGGAAACCAAGGGGAAGGGAAGACCCACAGGGTTGTAGGGAAGTCTTCTGGGGACCTCCGGTGGTTTTCACTAACTCCAGTAACTAATAGAAGGCAGGGAATGACATAGAAGATGGCGAGGCCTTCCTAAGAGATTTCAAGACTGCTTTCTCAGTCCATTACGTGTATGGTTGGCTGGGGGAACTAAAGTGTTGGAGGACAGTGTGTGCCCATTTTTGCTAAAGATTGCCGGATAGAGGGCGGTCTTCCATCCCCTAGGCCATGAGCGCAACTTGTTTTTAAATGATCACCTTCACATTCTTGTTGGAAGTCTCATAGACGCGCGTATGTGGACGAGCTGGGCCACCACTTAGATGGTGACTTCACCAGTCCGAAGGAACTGATGTTTATGTTGAGTGCGAGAGGCAGAGTTCTTGCCTATCGCACTGTCCATGGCACAAAGTTTGAGGGCTATTTTCCTCATTCGTGCGCCCGACAGCATGGCTGGATCAGGGGTGCCTGTTCTCCATACTCTTTGAGAAGTGGCATAGCAGGGTAGCCCGCTGGAAGAAGGATGAGTTGGGAACTCTCAAGGAGATTTTGCTCCGTAGGCACATTCGAACCGCTTGGGCCACATGCTTGAAGGCCACCATAGTTAATAAGTATGTACTGCCCCATTTTGACAGGGAGGTATGAACCACCAAGGCCCACTAGCACTGGTGGAGGATCATGAACAAGGGGTATTGGGACGCAGAGCACCCTTAGAAAGGGGAGGGTAGCCGCTGAAGCCAGGATACCAGGAAGCAGAAGATGGCAATGACCCCTCCCTTAGGTAAATGTTTTACCCTGGGCTTCCCTCATAACTGGCGTGTGGTCAGGCGGTCTCACCAGACTATCATGGACGAGTCCTTGCCAAGGTTTCTCAACATGGAGAAGGACACAGAGAGTATTTTTGATCACGTCTCTACTTTCTTCAAATGGAAGAATGGCCGAGAAGTCCCTGGGTATGAAGGACATCCGGTCTAGGATTTGAATAAGCTGATAGGGAGCTGCACTCATAGCAAGTTAGCCGCCATTCTTCCAAGTCTGGCACCTCGAAGGGTGTTGCGTCTGAGCAGACGAAAGGGAGGAAGAGAAAGTGGGCTGCTGCACTCCAGCCCGTGAAAGGAAAGAAGAAAAAGTAGGTTGCTGCGCCCGAGTCGGCGCTGAAGAAGAAAAAGTAAGCTGCTGCGCTCGAGTCGGTGAAGAAGAAAAAGCAGGCTGCTACACCCAAGATGGCGAAAGGAAAAGAGAAAAAGTGGACAGCCGCAACAACTCTTCGTACCCCAGCCCAAAATGCGATCAAGGCCTCGGGGTGCAAAGGGTGTAAGGTCCTAGTGATTCACAAGCTAGGAGACGGCTCCTCACCCTCAGCTACTTCGAAAGGCTATGCATCTCCTGCCATTTCCCTGTCATCCTCCGCTCTTGAGGTTTCACCTTCTCCTTTGCCTGAGTCTTCTCCTGGCCCTTCAGAGTTTCAAGCCGGTGCTTAGAGCCTACTGCCCCGATTGAAATTGCTTCGGATTAGGAAGCAGAGTTCATGGTTGAAGGGGAAGGCTCAATCCCGATGGAAGTGAATGGAGTTGTTGAGGCTGGTCTTGATGAGGCAGCGAAGGCAGAGAGGGCCCCTAGAATTCTAACGGCAGTCATGCCTGAAAGGGAAACCCCAAGAGAGGTCATGATAATAGTAGAGGATGAAGCCCCAAGAGCTGAAGAGGGGCCACCTGAGTAGCAGGAGATGGCTGCCTCGAGTGATAGATCTGCGGGGGGTACAGAAGTAGGACGCCCCGAGGGATCAAGCTTGTAAGGCCCTAAGGCGGCCCCCGTGATTGTAGAGGAGGCAGGCACCGTGGGAGAGCCTGTTGCTGAAATGATCGCCTTAGAAGACAAGGGCGGAGTAGGAGATGGAGAGGGTGTCGAACCTCCCGAGGTGGAGATGGCTCTAGAAGAGGGGACACATGAAGAGGTTGCTGCCCTAGGCGAGGAGACTATCGAGGTGCAACCTGATACTGAGGTAGTGGCTCCAGGCGAGGAGACTAGCCTTGCCCTGACTGTGGTTGCGGTTCCTGCAGAGGACGAGGCGAAGGTGCTGGGTATGAAAGGATCAAGCCTGACATGGTCATGGCAGGGGGCCAGAGCGAGAAACCCATTGCCGAGGTACTAGAGCAGCCTGAGGTTGCTCCTGAGGAACCTGAGACCTTGGCTGTAGCTGGGGATCCTGTTATGGTTGCTCCTGCAGTATTGCCCAAGCCTTCCTTCAGCGGGTTGTTAGGCGTCGTTTTTGTGATGGTTTAGTCGGGCCTTTAAAAACTGAAGGAGCTGTCCTTTGAAGAGCTGGTAGCCGCGATCCAACGGTTGAGGGAGATTGCCCTAGGGAATGTGCCTGAAGTCCTTCCTTACTTTGACAGCGTTGTCATTGAGCTGAAGGAATGGAGGGTGAAGGCTCTGCAAGAAGAAGCAACTACGCAGGGACTGGAGAGCTCGCAGTTGCCCCCTTTGGAGTCTTCTCTTTTGCTCTATCGTGAATTAGTAAACACTCAATAGCAGTAGCTGGATGTTGTAGACTCTCAGAGATCAGGTCTTACTATGGGGGCCTTCGTCAGCCAGTGTGAGGTGGCAGCTTTGAGGGGGAAGATATTAGAGCTGACGTAGAAGCTTGACAAGCTGGAGAAGGAGACTGTGGATTGGGAAGCGAACGATAAAGTGCTTCTTGAGAACACTTTGACCCTCCAGTCTTCTTTGGGAGAGGTGACCGCCTTGATGGAGCAGGAGGCTGGGTTGGTAGCAGAGCTGAAGAACGAAATTGAATAGGCGAAAACATCGGTTGCAGTGTACAGGGGAAAGATCAATGAAGAAATTGATCGATTTTGATGACGCCTTCTTTATTTTATTTTTCATTGTAAAGGAAAACAACTTGTAACACCCTCTTGATTTGCGAATGAAACAATGCTTTTGACTTTTCTTTCTATTTCATTACTTCCTCCCTTTCATGGTTTGAGACGAGAGGGAATAGCCTACTCCTTACTTTGTTTTGTGACAGCCTGCTGTGGCTTCAATGACTTCGAATGGGGGAGTAGTTGCTTACTCACCCCTTAGTGTTTGATTGGAGAGGGGCTCATAATTCATGATTCTCATGATTCGATGAGCCTACTCATTGTAAATGCTCCAGTCTGGGGGAGCTTTGGCTTCGATTCGAGGTGCATTGGTCTTGAGCCCGTCATAGGTCTTAGTCTCAGGGACAAACCCCTTTAAATGCTTTGAAGCGATGCGCATGATCTCCATTTGGCTCTGGGGATTACGAACCTCGCTTCTCAGCTCTGCCATGGGTTCTTGTTCCTTAGGGCCAGAGGGATGACTCTTGTCTACTTGTACTTCTTCAACAACCCCCGAGAAGTGTAGGATCCTCTTTTGGCTGCTGACGCTCCCTTTGTTCAAGGAGGGCGGAACTTGGAGTACCTTCCTTGGTGGTTGGTATACTAGTTCTGCTTTTAGAAGAGCGATGAGGACATGCAAGACCTTTTGCTAGTCTGATGTATAGGTTACCCTTGGCAGTAAAAAGTCTACCTCGGGGGCTTCCTCAGGCTCGGGGGCTACTTCTAGCTCGCCATTTCGTTCTGGCGAAGTAGAAGTTGAGGGGGAAGCTTTGTCTTCAAGAGAGGATACCATGACCTCGGAGAGGTGGCAAGGTATGCTTGGGTGGATGGGGGTCAAGGGGAGGATCTTGCTCTATCTTTCCTCTTCTTTGAACATTTCTGTGATCATTCGCCCCAGATCCTCAACGTCATCATGAGACGAAGGTCCTATCTCTCTCACAGGCTTTCAGTCGTTATGCTTTGAATTTTTCTGACGTTGGAAGTTTTGTGAAATAATACTTGGCATCGGCATAATGAGTCTTAGCTATAGGGAATAGTCTTTTATTGATGTAGACCGTGTGTTGCCTTCCATTTCGTCTGTACTTGAAGCATTGATGGAGTGTGGAAGGAACCACCCCCTGGTCGTGAAGCCAAGGACGACCAAGCAGGACGTTGTAGGAGGTGTTGGTGTCGATTATGTGGAATTGGGCGTAATCGTTAAGATCACCGATCTTGAGACGAAGGCGCAATGTGCAGGCTGGTTTTTCTCTTGACTGGTTAAACCCATGCACGGTGATGTGGGTAGGGGTGATGTCGTCAAACCCTAATCCCAATTGGCATCAGGGTAGGGTAGGCTTAGGAACAGGTTTTGGTTGAATTTTGGTTTGTGGCACTGACTGACTTTGCTGTTCAGCCGATGCAGTTTGGGTTGATGGGGAAGCAATATGAGCTTGTAATAGGGATGTAGAGTTTTGAGGTTGAGGTTTGGGGGAAGCGGAGGATCAAGAAACTTAAGGGCCTTGAGCTTCTTTCGCGATCTTAGACCTATTTGCCACGTGCTACCTGGTACTTCCAAGATTTGCACCATGTGGGAGGCTTCTTTGGAGCAGTAGCCTGAAGATGACTCGATTTTTGCTCGGGTTGACAAGGTGTTGGCGGTTGTCAAGAATCCAGCCACCTGAGCTAGCATCTCTATGAGGCGTTCTTACTGTGGCTGGGTGAGGACAGTGTCTACAAACTCTTTGTTTAGTGTGTCGAAGTATGGGCACCATCGAGCTGCACCTGTGGAGAAAATAGAAGAGGAGGGAGGAGAAGAAGAGTCAGAATGTTCCGGGTTTACGTCATCGTTGGAGTTGGACGTGCCCAGGGGATATTTTAGGTCTTGCCCTAGCTTTGATTGTCATCGGGTGCTTTTAGCATCGTCACTCATATTAGGGGAATCTCAAGTTGTTGGTGACTCTGGGATGTTCGCTTGATTAGATGAAAGGATGAGGCGAGCTGTGCCTGGGATAAAGTCATGCAAGGTCGGTAGTGGAGGAAGGGACCTGAGGAATTCTTCCGACTTGGTGGCTGAGGAGGATGATTCCTTCAACGGGCTGAGCTAGGTTCCTGCCATCTCCTTTGGGATCCTTGAGGGGGTGTCTGGACCACCCTATCAAGTTAGCGAGTAGCCCTTGCTTGGTAGACCGCCTCACTTTTCAAGGATTTGAGTCTACTCCACCCATGGTAGACTTTCTAGGGATGAGAGGTCAAAGGCTCTGAAGGGTCCGTATACATAGGAGGGACCGGTTGTGTGGCTTCCTTTGAAATGGGAGCGATAACTTGGACGTGTTCCCGGAGAACCGCACAAATGATGTGGCCCTGATGGACTTTCTCTGCAACTATAGCTTAAAACCCAGAGCATTCGTTGAGTTCGTGGCCCCGTACTTGGTGGTATGGGCACCAGAGCTTTTCCGTGCCCTGAGTAAGACACCTCGGCAGCCTGGCAGGCTTGGGAGTGATAAGGCCTTGTTGGAGCATTGCCTTGAAGAGGATCTACAGGGGGTCTAGCTCAGTGCTTCCTTGGGTTGGTGTCAGGAGGTCTTCTTGCTCATGCGGAAGAGGGACTCGAGGGTGTCCTTCTGGGTTACCTTGAACTTCCTGACACTGCTACATATTTTATGTCAAGAGCTTGTGGAAGCCAGTACATTCCCTGACTTCATGGCCTCGTATCTGGTGGTACGCGCACCAAACGTTCTAGGTTCCCAGAGATAGGAACTTGGGCTGCCTAGCCTGCTTGGGAGTGACGAGCCCTTCTTCGAGCATTATGGAGAAAAACGCACGAAGGATAGCAAGTGCCCCATCATCCTCTTGGATTGTGACTATGTGAGAAACCTCAGTTTCCCCGAACGCTCTTTTCAACTCTTCGATCTTTATTTGACCCTTGTTGATAAGGGCTTCGATCATGTCGTTGAGCTTGTAGCAGTCGTAAGTGTGGTGGCATACCCTCCTGTGATAGGAGCAGTACTTCTCGTTTGCCTCCTGCTCAGCCGACTCCGCAGTATTGTCCTTTAGCAACTGTATCGTGTTCTGTTATAGTAGCAGTCAAAGTAGTATAGACATCCACTCTGTGTCGAAGGGGTAAACCTTATTCTGGTGTTTGACCCAATGGTCGTTTCGCTTAGAATATTTAGGAGGCGGGACGCTGTTATAGGACTGTTGCTTCCCCCGGCCAGAGGCGCCTGTGCCTTGGAAAGGTCTAGGGTTTGAGGAACCACGTCTTTGGTGTCGGCCACGGTGATGACGGTGCTGATTACTGTCCTTTGGCTGCCCCGACTGTTGGAGCGAGAGTTAGAGCTGGCAGGTTGCTGACGAGGGTTGCCGTGATGCTTGAATAATCTCTCAATACGATTTGCCTTGGAGATGAACTCTGACATGGAGGGTGGATTGGATGCCTTGACATGTAGAGCGATCTCGGGAAGCATGTTCCGTATGCAGGTCTGGACCGCTTCCTACTCGGTCATGAGAGTGGCATGGAAGGTCACCAACTCTCTCCAACCGATGATGAACTTGTCAACCAGCTCACCAGGGTCTTGCATTAGGGTGAAGAGTTCGATGGTCTCTACGTTCCTTTGAACTTCGTAGAAGCGCTGATAGAACAACTTCTCCATCTCTTACCATGTGTGGACCGAGTTGAGAGGTAGTCGAGCATATCATTGGAAGGCTGGCCCTTCGAGAGTTTCACCGAACTAGCGGAGGAGGAGTTGTTCATCTCCCGACAGGCCGCCTGGAAGTGAGCAATATGTTGATGTGGAGACGTAGTACCATTGAATAGGGGGAGCTTCCCCTTTCGATAGTTCGGAGGGAAGAGCACTTGATCTATGTATGAAGAGTACAAATTTTGATAGAGCTGCATCTCTTGAATGCTTGGGACCTTGTTCTTGCGGCTATGGGCCACCATAACATCTATGCCAGTTTGGGAGACCCCACGGGAGATAGAATTGTCTTGGGAGGCTGATGGAGGAGTTTTCTTGGGAACTGTGTCCTCACCAGGAGGGGAATCGATCGAAGAAGGGGACCAAGAGGCCCCTAGGCGTTCCATCTTTCCAAGGATGGCTTGCATCATTTCCTCGAACTTTTTCATCCGCTCCTCCTGAGCGTCGACCAGGTCATTGATCACCGTAACACTGACCATCTCTTTTGGAGGTTCAGAACCTGGTTGGACAGTGGACTGTCGAGTCGGCGAGTGGTGCGTGGCAAGTTAGTCTAGAGGGGTTCTGACTGCCCCGACTGTACCCGAGCCTTGTATGCTGATCTTGTGAGGACGGTTCTTGACGGTCTTGGGACCGTGGCTTCTGAGTAGTGACGACCCAACAATACTCTTAGACTCGATCAGGCTTTGGAGTTTGGAGAGGGAAAAGGGGTTATGAGGCAGGAAGTCATCAAAGGTGGCGACCTCGACTGCCTTGGAGGCTTCTGGTCAGGATCTGAAGACCTCTTTCTTGCTTAACCCTGAGACGGCTGTGAACTTCACCCCAGAACCGAGCCTAAGACCTGGACTGCCCCGCCTTCTTCGAACACACAAGGGCCATGTCTATGAGCTGGAACAGGGAGTGGGGTCCAAGGATGGAAGGCAGCCTGGGTGTTTGCCTTGGAGGCTGGAGACCTCTGTCTGACGTCAGGTTGTTGCCTCGAGTTCCTTTATTGAGCTCATGCGCATGGCTGACCTGAGGCTAGCTCAAGATGGTACTCTTAGGGAAGAACTTCGAGTACCAGGGCTCAAGGTGTTTGCCTGGTATTAGGAGAGCAACAAAGGAAGGAGCTAGCTCACGACTTCGTCTGAGTTGAGGTCGGGAGTGAACTTGCCAAGATGGTGTGGGTGCACCTTTAAAGTTAGCCGTCCGAGTGACCTGGGGGTCAACCCAAGCTCGGTCAATGAGTCTGACCTGAGGAGGTCGAGACCCACGAGCTTGTGTCTGTGAGGGGTGAGGCAGAAGCCCACCTCTCACAGGGTGAAGCTGTGCGTGTTGGGAGGGAGGACGGAGTGGTCGACCCTCATGTGCGCGAGGTGGCATATAGCTAATGCTGCCCCGGGTTGTGGAAAGCAAATGCACGGTGCACCTAGGATATGGCCTGGGAAGGCCTAGCCCTGGATGCGAGCTTAAGGCAATGTGAGGGTTGCCAAGAGGTGCGACTCGAGTGGATAGATCATGAGCCCTTGGGTGTGTGCGAGGTGTGGCAACCACAGGGTCTCCGCCTCGATGTGCCGAGCCTCTAGGTCTAGAGGCCCATAGTGGTGAAAGGATATGGGCTGCTGCCTCGCGGCGAACCTCAGGAGCAACGAAAACTTGCTTGCCTTTCGCAAGAGTGATGGGGGCAGCCTTCTGGCAAGCTCAACAATATGACTAGCAAGAGATTTTCTGATAGTGGGGTGCGTGCCATGTGTGGTGGCAGATGTGCCACCGATGCAAGAGGCCTTGGCGGAGGTTCCACCAGGGCGAGACATTGGGGAGGCGGGGACTTTTAAGTCCCCTCTCGCACTGATCCAAGTGAGAACCTGAGAGCTAGACTGTGAGTCCTGACTCAAGAGGAGAGTAGGGAAGGAATCTTGAGTAGTTCGCTTCCCTGGGACAGTCATGAGTGCGAGGATAAATAAGTCCCCGACTCGGATGAATGGGTTGAACAACCCAGGTGCCATAGAAATTAATGCAGAAAATAAAAGAGGATATTGGTCAACCAAGAGCAAGCCCACTAAGGGGTAGTAAGTCCCTAGTGGAGTCGCCAAGCTGGTTAGGTGCCTCGATCTTGCCTTCCAGATCTAGATGATCTGGCGGTACGTACCTTGGGTTTATGGTGAACCCGGGGTTTGAGATCGCTCTCTCAGAACCTTGCTCGAGAGCAAGGGCAGGTATACCATCCGATGAGAGAGAAATTTTAAGTGGGTTCGGGACTTACTCGAGCTGGCTCGCATGGGTGCCCTCTTAGATCACAAAAAAAGCCCCCCAGCTGCTTTAGCTGGTTCGAAATCGCCTTCCTTGACCTGTAATCTTCTTGTTTTCTGCACAACACTTCTATGGTTAATTTGTAAGACAAATGGGTCGAGGAGACCCACCCTTGTTTTAGGGCAACATGCGTTCATGTGAGAGCATGATAAAACGTAAAGTTTTAGATAAATATAGAAAAGGGAAGAAAAACTCGACGGAGAGGTGAAGCTAGCATGACATCTGGACAATTATCGACTCATAGTGGTAGCAAGATGGGCATGGTCCTCAGGACCACCACGGCATCAATACTATTCAAAACTGAGACCGAGATGGCGGTACTAAGCTAGATCTACCCTCAATTAAGTTAGAAGAGAAAAGGATGAAGAGAAGAGAGAGAGATGACAGAGGGAGGAAGAATCCAGACGACAATGGGCATCGCCGTTGGCATTACGGAGGCGTCATGTCCCTAGCGAACAGTGATGGCTCCTAACTAGGTGCACGATAATAACTTCTCATAGGCCTCGCGACGATTACTTCTCGTAGGGCGCACGACGATGGGTGCAGGGAAGCGTGAAAGAAGTCAGCGCACGGTGACGAGTATTGCCTCGACCCTTTTTCGGATGGCGATATGCTTCATTACCTGCGTCCTTCGCAGAGGTGCTTTGGATATGTCTGCAAGCGATGAGCAACGCAATCTGTAGGCCTCAAGAAAGAGATAGAACAGAGGGAGAAAGAGATGCACGCATGGAACTGCCATCGCTATGCGCAACCTGTGAGGCTACCAGAGAGGCATGCACGGCACTGGCTCTGAGGAGAGCTTAGATGGGGAAGAAGAAGAAGAAAGAGAAAAGGAGAGAAAAGAGGAGAGAGAGAAGAAAAGAAAAAGAAGAGAGAGAAGGTTTACCTAGAACCTAGGGGTACTGGCCAAAATTTTCTCTCACCTCACTCTCTCTCTGAAGCGTGACACACTAGTGGGAAGAAAGAGAAACTTTATTCAGTAAAAACTCTCTTTTACAAGGAGATGGATTATGTGTGTGTGTCCTTTTCACATACAATACTGGTACGTATATATAGAATTTACCCCAAACATGGGTAGATGATCAAAAGTAACCCTAATTGCTGAAATTTAAGATTAAATTGAGTTAAAAGAAATTAGAAAATAGAGTACAATTAATAGAATTCCAGAACAGTCCATGTGTTGCCCTAGAACTTGAGTGATTTTGCATGGATGATCCGGGGTCGTTCTGATGCCCGGTTGATCATAAGATGATTGTTTTTTTGTAAGGCTCGACATGGCAATCGATTTGATACCAACTTCGAGCCATGGATCGTGTTTTTAGTGCACGATCATGTGACTTGAAATTTGAGTGGATCTTGAAACTTTGAATCGATAGTGTACTCGTTCCTTGAAATTTTTTGGTGATTTCTTCGTTGAACTACACTGAGCATGCCGTTACGATCACGGGGCAACAAACGTAGCTCGATTCCATGCTTGAATGAAGATTTCATAACCTTGGAATTTTGGTAGGAATCTAGAATTTTGGCCTTGGAATTTGCAGTTGATTCTTCAGCTTCGTGTGCAGAATCAGACCGTTCGTCATGTATAGGGTTCGGGTCAGTGATAGCTCGAGACGTTACGCTCACAATGGGATAGGTCTCGCCTCTATTGGGCTCACGAGCAACGTGATCCGGCCACTTGAGCGAGACACGACACTGCTGAATTTCCTATACTTTCTTCACGAATCAGCAACTTCTCTCTAGTTCTTTCGTTGTCGTCACGGGGTGTGCCACAAATCAAATCACTCGTCTTAACTTGACGAACATGCTCACCAAATTTGAGCACGATCCGACTTAGGACGGGTGAGATGTGAGCATTAAAAGTCACTGGTCGTGACCGTCCCTTCCATGGCGTGAAGTTGAAGGGTGGTCACACGGCCCCTCCTGTTTCACTCTTTTGCCTATAACTTCTTCTTGAAGTGTCCGTTCGAGCTGAAATTTGACCCCTAGGGGTTTTTAACTGTGTCAGTTCAAATGGTGGTGGTGACATAACAAATGCAGACATAAAAAATGTAGCTCTAGTTATAGCGTCCGTTTCAGGGTGCTAGAGGCTGATTTTGTTGGAACTGTTTCTCAGTCTGCACTGCTTTAGACATGTCAGAATGCAACAAAAATTGGCAGGAGAATTTAGAGATATCTCATGAAAATCTTGGCCAGTTTTGGGGCTATTTTGAGACTGTCAAAATTTCCACTGTTATTGCGCATGGGCCCCATGTTGATGAAAATTACCTTCCAAATAGTGATGTCCTCTGGTAAAGAAATTAATTGGAGTCTCAATATGTTTTAAATTATATGGTATTTTAAAACATCAATACCCGCCTTTTACGACATTCTCATTTCAGAGCGTCCAAATCTTTGATGACTCCATTAGGGAATAGTTCACCCTTCTTCTCTAGCAAGGTATAGGAGAGAGCAGCATCTTTTTTCTTTTAGATATATCCTCGACTTAGGTCTCTTTCTCTTTCATATTCTCACTTCCTTATCACTATAATGAGCGATCCCTTGTGTTAATACACAGGTTGTCAAGAGATACTAATGGCTACGATAATGACCTCCTTTCAAGTGGGCATTATGGAGGTTTCATTAAACTTCCCTTCATGCACAGATCATCTTGCTACTGTTGATAATCAGGGTAACCCAGGAGCTACAAGGTGAAAGGTCGCAGCCTGCAAGATGCGACCCCAGGTGTCTTTAGTCCCAGGATTCAAGCCACTGACAATAGTCCTCACTTACCCCAATAAAAGTCAAGCAAGGAGGAGCAGTGGCGATGCTATGTGTAATCCCCCACAAGAGTGTACACCTTTATCGCGTTACACAAGTTTCACTACCCCAACTAGGGGAAACAATCCTTACTTGGTTCATGAGGGAGTTCGAGGAAGAGCCACAACCCCTGAGCCTTTTGGTCCCTTCCTTTCAGGGCATCTCTTTTTCCTCTGGGTACACAAGTTATGCACTAGCTCCGACTGTTGTATGACCTTGCGACGCCAACACTGGCTTGCATCCCAAGTACTCTGACAATCGACGGGTGGTTAGTCTCCTTTGTATTAGTAACGCCACCGGCTCGTGTCCTAAGTGCTCCAATTATGGCGGTTTGTCTTCCTTGTTTTACTAACCCTATCAGCTCGCGTCCTAAGTACTCTGACAATCGGCTGGCAGTTAGTCTTCCTTGTGTTACTAACCCCACTGGCTTGCGTCTTAAGTGCTTCAATTATTGACCAATGGTTAGTCTTCCTTGTGTTACTAACCCCACCAGCTCACGTCCCAAGTACTCCAATTATCAACTGGTGGTTAGTCTTCCTTGTATTACTAACCCCACCGGCTCAAGTCCCAATTACTCCGACAATCAATTGGTAGTTAGTCATCCTTGTGTTACTAACCCCAGTAGCTCGCATCCTAAGTACTCCAATTATCGACCGGCGGTTAGTCTTCTTTGTGTTACTGACCCCATCTGCTCGTGTCCCTAGTATTCCAATTATCGACTGATTGTTAGTCTTCCCTGTGTTATTAACCCCACCGGCTCGCATCCCAAGTACTCCAATTATCATCTAGCGATTAGTCTTCCTTTTGTTACTAACCCCATTGGCTTGTGTCCCAAGTGCTTCAACAATCGATCGATGGTTAGTATTCTTTGTGGTACGCACCCCACCAACTCGCATCCAAAGTAGTTCGACAATCGACCGACGGTTAGTCTTCCTTGTGTTACTAACCTCATCAGCTCGCATCCTAAGTACTTCAATCATCGGCCAGTTGTTAGTCTTCCTCGTGATGCTAACCTCACTGGTTCATGCCATTTTGCTCCTAACCCCGTTGTTGTACATCCTCACGATATCAACACCCCATATCATAATTGTCTTAACCAACCACTCGTGGGTACCAATACTCGGGATGTCAATCGGTCAAGGGGTGATCATCCTCGGACGGGTGATAGTTTCCATGACCTTTACTTTTGCAGACTAATTCAAGGTGATGGGGAGCCTCCATGTATCCTCAAAGCACGGTCGAAGAGATATATGCGAGTCCAAAAAGCACATGTTTAGGTAGTTCTTAAGCATGACTGGTACATTTGTTAAAGGACCTAAGTGGATAATCGACTCAATGACGAGCCGATGATTAAGACATTGATAAGGTTCCTAAGCACAAAGCCTAATGAAATAGTACATGACCTGAGGGACTATTTTAATGAGGTGTGGCCATGTAACATGATAAGGCCGCTCCCCGATCAAGAGGAGGGGCCATCAAGAGAAAATATTGCTCTTGGGTTCGATGACGTATCGTCCCTATCATCTCATGACAGGCCTCCGCCCATCAAGACACCACCCAAAAAGACAAATAAGGTAAAAAAGAACCGACAAGTTGTTCCCAACCCCCAAGTTACCCGCAATGTAGCGAAGGCAAGGAAAGCCTCTTTGACAACTGTGGATACCCTAGCTCTTCACCTTGGATTATGAGAACCCGATGTGCTAATATTGGATAGCGAGTCCATTGGACGGCTTGAGCAGTAGGCCATCGCGTAATGCCGACATAGCAAGACGTCCTGACAGTCATGGGAGTGTCATCGGAAACTTTACAAGATCTTTCTTTGATATACGTTTACTTCATGACCGAGGAAGTAGTGGAGGAGCTTTTATACTGCGAAGATTAGGGCCAAGCACATCTTCTCTATAGGGGGATAATTCTTCTCGACCCCTTGCATCCCGCTGCTGAGAAAGTACAGTGCGGTTTCTTTCCCTTCGTCATTGTTTTGGGCTAACAGTGCCCCGAGGGACTCGTCTAGAGTGGTCACGTATAGGATGAGAGGTCTTCCCCGTATTGGAGGGTTGAGCAAATAATGCTTGATGTCATCAAAGGCTGCCTGACATGCTTCATCCCAGATGAATGGGTTATCTTTCTTTAACAGGTGCGTAAAAGGTTTACAGCGACCTGAGAGGTTTGAGATGAACTGCGGATGTACACCAGCTGCCCTTGAAGAGATCGCAGCTCGTAGTTGGTGATGGAATTTCTTGGATTTCCTTGATCTTAACTAGCTCAACTTCCAGCCCTTGGTGTCTAACATTGAACTCCAAGAACTTTCCTGAACGCATGCCAAAAACTCATTTCAGTGGGTTCATTTTAAGCTGATGAAGACGTAACAGCTCGAACACCTGCTCAAGGTCTATCATATGAGCGTCTTTCTCGTCGGATTTTACCACCAAGTCATCTACATAACATTTGACCTCCTTGTGCTTCATATCCTTGAAGATGGTTGTCATCGCTCTCTAATATGTGTCACCAACATTCTTCAATCCAAAAGGCATCATTGTGTAGTGGAAGACCCCTTTTGGAGTCAAGAACACGGTGGCTTCATCTTTTGGTGCCATCCGTATCTGATTATACCTGGAGTATCCATCCATGAAGGATAAGATCTGACAGTGAGCAGTAGAATCAATGAGAATCTCTGTGAACGGCAACGGGAAGTCATCCTTTGGGCAGGCAGTATTGAGGTCGTGGAAATCGAGGCAAACCATGATTTGGCCGTTCTTCTTCTTGGTTGGTACTTGACTTCGTGGATGAAGCTTGCTTGTATGAGTTTGGTCACCTCGGCATCTATCTACATTTCGAGGTCAGGCCTAAACCTCCTTGATTTCGGCTTGAAAGGTTTGACAGTTGGATCGATGTCAAGATGGTGAACCACGACTTAATGAGCTAAACCAGGTATCTCATGGTAATCCCAAGAAAAGACGTCTCGGTTTGCTCTTAAGAAGGCGGTGAAATTTTTGTTCTCCTCTGAAGACATATTTGCCTAGATGAAAGCGGGCCTAGGGTTTGCTTCGTCTCCTAGATTTATCTCCTCGAGCTCATCAGCAATGGCTTGACCGCCTTCTTCCCATTCTTTTGGGGCCTCTTGCAACACGTCATCATTGGCTTCAAAGGTTTTCTCATTAACCTCAAGTGCAAAGACCCATGATCCTGATATCTCCGCTTCCAATAGAGCTCTAACGTAGGTCATGATTTCTGCACCTTTCTCGAACTGGGGCACATAAGGGTTGACAACAAATATGGACGACATATCAAGATGCACGAGTTTGATTTGAAATTTATTGGGAAGTTGAGATTCAGTGATTGCGGGGCCAGAGGCATCCTCATATTAATCGTTTAGTCTTTGCATGGGTGTCTGCAGTGTTTGCCCTGTGCTAGCTGATACTTCATAGACGTGTACCATGTGGAAAGCCTCCTGAGAATAAAAGCTCTGCCCTCTTGATTTTCCTAGTCTTTGCTCAAAGTCAGGCTGAGGAGGCCACTAGAATTTCTTTGATTTGACTTTTTGTGCATCCCGGTAGAAGAGGATGGTTTTGACTTAGCTCGAGCTGCCAAGGTGTCAGCAATTGTTAAGAATCCAGCAACCTGGGCTAACGTCTTTCTCAGCCGTCTCTGGTGCATCCTGCTGATATTGGTTCCTTCGAGCTCTTTGTCAAAAGCCTCAAAGTCTGAACATTTCAGGGTTGTACCTTCAGGAGACATAGAAGAGGCAGAATAAGAAGAAGAAGAATAAGAGGAAGAAGGAGAAGGGTCAGTAGGTGAGGGACTTTTAAGGTCGTTTCCCTCATTGGACCGATCCCGACAGCTTCTTATCCTGACGCGCGACCTCCATGCGATCAACCTTTTCCATCATTGCGTGCACAATCTATTCAAGCCTTTCCATGCGAGCTTCCTGGGAGTCGCCAGGCTCATTTACAACCATGACGCTGACCGTTTATCGAGGGAGGTCTGCTTTAGGTGCAATTGAGGGTTTTCGAGCTTGGCGGATCGCACATGAAAAATTGGTCAGCAAGGGGTCAGCATGCCCCGATTGGACTCAAGTCCTATATGTGGACCGTGTGAGGACTGGTTCTTGACGGTCTTGGGATCATGGCAGTTGGGTGATCGAGTCATCTTCTACGACACTGACCACGATGTAGGATTCTCACACTTCTTCTTCAGTCTCTATGATTCAAAGAGAGTAGAAGGGATTTTGAGGGAGGAGACCCTTGGAACGGGGTGCCCCGACTTTTCTAGTTGGCTCTTTAATCAGAATCTGTACTTCTTTATCTTTCTTGAGATTTAGACAGCGATAGTCCTCTCTTTAGAACAGAGACTGAGGTCGAGGCTGACCTTCCTTCTTAGAGCATGAGAGGGTGTTATCCATAAGGTGGGGCAACGAATGTGGACCTTGGATGAGGGCCAGCTTGGGCTGCTGCCTCGGAAGTTGAAGAACTTCATCAATCATCAGACCTTTGCTCCAAGCTCCTTTGTGGACTCTAGAGGCATAGCGGACCTGATGAGGCTGGCTGAGGATAGCACTCTTAGTGAAAACCTTCGAGTACCAGGTCTTGAGATTTCTGTCGGGAGGAGATAGGGCAGAAGAAGAGGGGAGTGGCACTCGATGATGTTTAGGTCAGAAGCAAGCAGTGGCCTGGGAAGGCGGTGCGTGTACGCCCCTTGAAGTAGCATTCCAGGTGACTTGGGGGTCAGCCTGGGCTTGAACAGGTGGTTTGGCCTTAAGAGGCCGAGAACTGTGAGCACTTGTCTATAAGGGAACAAGTGGAAGCCTGCCCCTTACAGGGTGCGCGAGTGTGTGCTGAGTGGGAGGACGAAGGGGTCATCTCCCATGTGCTTGGGTTGGCGCAGCAATGGCGTTGCCCTGAGCAATGGGGTGCTTATGCATGCGCACAGGTTTCAGCCCAAGGAGGCTTGATCCTGAACGCTTACTCGAGGTAGCACAAGGGCTACCCCGAGGTGTGACTCTAGTGGATGACCCACGAGCCCTAATGTGTATGCATGAGGTGGAGGCCGCAAGGTCTCCTCCTCTATGTGTTGAGTCTTTAATCATAGACACTCGAGGTGTTGCAGGAATATGAGGGGAAGCCTTATGGAAACCCATAGAAGCAATGGCAACTTCCTTACCTTTTACAGAAAGGGACTGGAATTGGGCAACCTTCCGACGTACCTCGGCAATCCGACCGACAAGTGACTAGTTGGTGATAGGGTGCATGCTGTGAGTGGCAGCAGACGTGCTACCAATGCAAGGCGCCTTGGTGGATGTTCCACTAGGGTGAAGAGATGGGGAGTAAGGGACCTTTAAGTCCCTCCTCACGCTTATCCAGATTAAGACTTGGGAGCTAGACACTAGGTCTTTGCTCAAAAGGAAGGATGGGAATGAAGTTCAAGGAACTTGTTCCTAGGGGAAGTTTCTGGATGCGGGGATAAAAAAATCTCCGATTTGGAAAAACGGGTAAGAGAACACAGAAGCCATATGTGGTGTGTGAAACAAACAGAGAAGCAACTAGCAGAACAAAGATGATCCGATGAACCGGTAGCAAGTCCCCACTGTAGTTGCTAAGCTCGTTAGGTGTCTCGATCTTGCCCTCCGAATCTGGATGATCTGGCGGCACACATCTCGAGTTTTGGGAGAACCCGAAACTTTGAGATCGCTCTCTCAGGAACCTCGTTCATGTGCAAGGGTAGGTATACCAACCGATGAGAGAAGAATTTATGGTGGATTCGGGACTGACTCGAGCTAGCTCATGTGGGCGCCCTCTTAGATCACGAAGAAAGCTTCCCAGTTCTACAACTGGTTTGGAATTACCTCCCATGGCCTGTAGTCTCTTGTTTCTGCAATCACACACACATGGTTAATTTTACAAGACAAGTGGACTGAGGGACCCCACCTTGTCTTTGGGTGAATGTACGCAAGCACGCACATTCAAAGGAGAAAATACAAGAAATTATGAGATGAGGGTTGGGAGACGGAAGATGAGAGAAGAAAAGAAAAGAAAGAGAACTTTGACAGGGTGATTAGCCTAACAAGTGGCTAGATTGACATGATGATTGACCTGACATGGTAGCAAGACAGGCAGAGTAACACATACCGACGCAGCGTCAATATTACTCAATGACAGAACACCAACAACGACCAGCCTGGCTTAACGGGTAGTTCGATGTGGTAGCAAGAGGGGCATGATAACCTAGACCGTCATGGTGGCAATACTGCTCGATGACGAGGTTACCGTGACAGTGCTAGACTTATCCCTTAGTCAAATGAGAGAGGAAGAAGAAGAAGAAAGAGAAAGAACAGAGATAATTAAGAGAGAGAAGAAGAGAGAAGAGAAGAGAGAGAAGGAGCATAAAAGGGAGAAAAGAAGAGAGAGAATAAACGAGAAAGAAGAGAGCAAAAAGCATGGACGGCGATGGACTTCTGATGTCCATGACAGAGAAAGAGGAGAGAGAAAATACATGGACGACGATGGACTTTCGCCATCCATGATAAAGAGAAGATGAGAGAGAAAGAACATGAACGATGATGAATTTTTGCCATTCATGACAAAAGAAAGAGGAGAGAGAAAGCACATGGACGACGATGGACTTCCGTCAACCATGATAGAGAAAGAGGAGAGAGAATATACTTGGATGGCGATGGACTTCCATCATCCCTGATGGAGAGAAGATGAGAGAGAAAGAACATGGACAACGATGGACTTCCATCATCCATGACAGAGGAAAGAGGAGAGAGAAAGAACATGGACGGTGATGGACTTTTGCCATCCATGATAGAGAAAGAGGAGAGAGAAAGTACATGGACAGCAATGGACTTCCACCATCCATGATAGAGAGAGAGACAGGAATGAGAAATAACTGTCATGCGCGGTGATGAGCATCACCGTGCATCACATGAGATAGGGGAAATTTAGACAAAGACCCGACCCGTCACTCGGGTTAAGGCCCGCCTCACTGCGCATATTTCCAAAAGATAAAGGAAGGCTAAGAACGTCATACCCGACAATGAGCATCTCCTTGCATGACTGGAGGGGAGAGAGAAAAGAAATCAGAGTGAAGGTAAGAAAGATAGGGAAGAGGAAAGAGGATTTTAGGAAAGAGGAAGAGGAAAGGAAAGTAGAAAGAGAAGAAAGAAGGAAAGAGAGGAAAGAGATTAGGAAAGAGAAAAGAATAATAAGGAAAGGCAAGAGGAAAGAGGTATGCACGAAGCTACCACTGTTGTGGGTGTCAGAGAGAGGGGAAAACAGAAAGAGAGATTCATGCACGGCGTTGCCATCACCGTGCATGTTCAGACAAAGAGACAGAGAAAAGGATAGAGCAGAGAGAAGAAAGTAGAGAAAGAGATTCATGCACGACGTTGCCATTGCTGTGCATGTTCACATAGAGAGAGACAGAGCAGAGAGAAGAAAGTAGAGAAAGTGATTCATGCACGGTGTTGCCATTGCCGTGCATGTTCAGACAGAGAGAGACAGAGAGAAAGACAAAGTAGAGAGAAGAAAGTAGAGAAAGAGATTCGTGCACGGCTTTGCCATCGTCGTCCATGTTCAAACAGAGAGATAGAGAGAAAGATAGAGCGGAGAGAAGAAAGTAGAGAAAGAGACTCGTGCACGGTGTTGCCATCGCCGTGCATGTTCAGACAGAGAGAGACAGAGAGAAAAATAGTGCAGAGAGAAGAAAGTAGAGAAATATATTCGTGCATGGCATTACCATTGCTGTGCATGTTTAGACAGAGAGACAGAGAGAAAGAGAGAGCACAGAGAGAATAAAGAAAGAAGGAGAAGATGAAGAAGAAGAGAGAGAAGAAAATGTACACGGCGTTGCCATCGACGTGTGTGTGAGATAGAGAAAATAAAAGAGAGAGAGAGAGGTTCATGCATAGTGCTGACATCGCCATGCACATTCAATCAGAGAGAAATAGAGAGAAAGATCAAGAAGAAGGAGAAAAAGAGAGAATGGGATACACACAGCGCTGCGATCGCCGTGTAGGTTAGAGAAAGAGAAGGAAGAAGATGACATGCATGGCTCTGCCATAGCTGTGCGTGTTCACAAAGAAGAAGATAGAAAAGCCGAGAAAAGAAGAAGAAAGAAAAGAGAGAAGAAGCTAGAGAGAGGAAAAAAAAAGAGCGAGAAGGAGATAGAGATGAGAGGAGAGAGAAAGAGATAGAGACGAGAGGAAGAGAGAGAAAATTACCCTACCGAAGGGTACCAACCCTTTTCTTCTCTCTCCTCTCTCTCTCCAAGATGCACCCACGAATTCAAAGAATAAACACGAACTTTATTGATCAATGGAATGCCTGAGGGCGAATCAGGGAAGAACCTTTACAATTAGGTTTAGCATGTATTTATAGAATTGGGCCCAAACATGGATAGATGCCCAAACACTATCTCAATTTATGATAATTAAAATTTAATTGAATTAAAATAAATTCTGAAAATGGGTGAAAAATCACTGTTTTGCCCCAGCCTAACAATAAATAGAATTCTAAAACAGTCCCTGCTGCCGCCCTAAAACATAGGTGATCTTCCATGGATGATCTGAGGTTGCTCTGGTGCCTGTTTGACCAAAAGATGATTTTCTTATTGTAGGGATCTGTATGGCGATCGATTTGATATCAACTTCGAGCCATAGATCATAGTTTTAAGCCACGTTAAAAACTTCGGATCAATGGTGTGCTCGTTCCTTGATGTTTCTTCATAATTTCTTCGCTGAATCACACTAAGCATGCCATCACAATCATATGACACCAAACGCAGCTCGATTTCGTGCCCGGACGAAGATTTCGTAACTTTTGGGTTATGGCCGGAATCTGAAATTCTGGAGCCAGAATTTACAGTCACTTTATTGTCTTTGTGTGTGGAATCTGACCATTCATCATGTACGAGGTTCGGATGATACATAGTCCTAGACCTTACGCCCACGATGGAACTAGTCTCGCATCAATCTAACTCCCGAGCACCGTGATTTGATTGCTCGAGCGAGGCATGTCGCTGCTGATTTTCTTGCACCTTTCTTCACGGATCAACAACTTCTCTCTAGCATTTCTCCCCTCTCAGGCGTTGTCACGGTACGTGCGACATATCAAAATGCTCATCTTGATGAGACGAATATGCTCCCAAATTTTGCTCATGATCCGACACGGGTAAGTGAGATATGGCCCCGAAAATCACTGCCCGAGACTGTAAAAACATATACCTTTAATGGTGATTTGGTGTAGGGAGGGCGCACATGAATAGTTTTCTGCCTACCATATTTGGTCTTTTACCCATAACTTTGTCCTGGAGTGCTTTTTTAAGTCGAAACTTGATCCATAAGGGTTTTTGCCATGTCGGATCCAATGACAATGGTCCCATAACAATTTGACGCATCGAAAATAGAGCTCTAGTTACAGGGTCCATTTCAGGGTGTTAGAGACTGATTTTTTGGAAATTGTGTATTTGTTTATATTGCCTTAAGCACGTCAGAATGCAACGAAACTTGACAAGTGGCCTTTTGAAGTGCTTAAAAACATTCTGATTCATTCTTGGGAACTTCTAAGACTGTCGAGAATTCCACTGTATGTCAAGACTTTATTGACCGGCTTCTCTTTTTATTCCGCATAGATGACCTAAGGTGCTGAAAAATGACTTCAAACACTCATCTCTCCAAAGATCAAGCCAAAGGGGCTTGAGCAAAACTAAGCCATTGAGGCCTTAGGTAGTTGGTTTTTTATCGATATCCATATGCCATTGAGAGAGTCTTGCCATATGTAGGAGAATCAAGAGACGGATTATAGATCCCGAGCACCATCGCAAGGAAGAGACTCGGTGTGGGGTGTACTAATTTT
>NW_006499364.1:5648225-5665896 GCF_000471905.2 Amborella trichopoda | reverse complement strand
AAAAAAAAAAGGTGAAAAGAAGAAATAAAAATAACTATATTCCCCGACAAGATCACATTAGTCTTTCTTTCAGAACCGACACACTATGATGATGGTAGTGAGTTAGAAGCTGCTTTCGAGAACCCGTTCTGTATGCACATTCTGCGTCAGAAGTCTCATAGTCGGGAGAGTGATCTATCTAAGTTTGATGAAGGTCCAGTTAAAGATGAAGAGCAAGTAGGTTTAGATCTTCAATTGGAATTATCATTCATTGATGTCATATAGGACTCTATTTTTTATGAAAGTGTTATATTTGATGAAAAACAAGAAGAAAGGAGAAAATTTGACTTTGAAGAAGCAAGGATATTTAACTTTCTCATCAATGGAGAGATGGATAAGAAAGACATCGACCCAAACCCAAAGGAGATCGAGCCCATGGAGACTCTTCACAAAGAAAAAAAGGTGGATGGCCTCAAAGGAGAATCGATAAGTGAAGTTAATTCAGTCATCGAAAGTGCTCATCTCGAAGATGCTCCCTTAGTATGTTTTAGAGCTGAGCATCAACAACTTCTATGGCTATACAATGACCCATTCCTCAAGGGTTTATCACTTTCAACGCACAATCATTGTGTTTTGATTAATATAGTAACCCACAAGACACGTGATCATGTTTACAATATTTGAGTCGAATAAAGTTGCAGGACTAATTCAAATTTCATTTTAGATCATTTTAAAACTCGATGACGAGTTTTTTCCAACCATGGGAGAATGATGCAGTCGAAATTATCGCATCATATTTTTTTGGAGTTGTCATATCGCAATTGCAAGAAGAAAAATTAGCGAAGAGTTATCATGTTTATTTTATTTATTTTTACTTCTAGCCAAGGCTTCGTCTTTATTTAAATTTCTTTGTGACTTGTTTTTTCTTTATTCTTTAGAGTTTGCTTAAGTCCGTTTATTTTTTATGGAAAGACAACTTTTTGTTCGATAAAGTCAATCTGGACTATGATAAGTCGTTATTTCTTTACAGTCCATTTAAGGAAATCTTTGGAGAAAATATTTAGATCGCATTTTAGAGCTTTGTTTCCTAAGATAAGGTGGGTATATGGTTATTTATTTAGAGTGGAGGGTTTCTATTAGATGGGGTTTTGTCTTTGGACACGTTTTCTATGCGGCCAGCCTGCATATTTTAGAAATGTAGGCTCGGCAATAAATATTTTTTAAATATAATTTGATCTTAATTTTTAGAGAATATATAATCTTTAACATGAAGATCATGAATATGAAATTTGTTTTTCTTTAAACTAAAAATAATAATTATATTAAGAAAACATTTGCACTGTTAGTTATAATTATTTTTAGATGAACCACTTATTTGCATCCATCTTTAAGATTGATGCTTTATACCTGTGGACCGTATATTATAAAAATGCGGTCCAACCAGCATGAAACAATTTTTCTTTATCTTTTAGGTTAGGATGTGGATAGAAATAATCTAACAATAGGTTTGTTTTGGTTAGTTATCATATTGATTATTTAGTAGGGAGATATATTAGGAGTTATCTCTTGAGAGTCACATGAGATAGAAACCAACCATTAGGATTAACGTTGAAATGGTAGACTTTTCTTTTTGTAGGGAGCTGTCAAAAGCAAGTTGTAAAGTGTTAAAAAAAAAAGTTATAATGTGTGTGGTGGTTATTTTAAGGAATAAAATAAAGTTATTATGTAGAAAGAGAGAGAGATTGAGAGCCCATTTTGTGGGTTTCTTTTTTCTGTGCTCTAGTGGTGCATGGTGGACTTAGACTCCCACATTGTGATTTGTTCTTACCGAGCTCTTCTCAATTTTTTTATTTCTCTCTCTAAAACATAGTGGTTTTGCCTGTTGTTGTTTCTGGTAAATTAAAATTTTCAACTGTGTCAATTATTTTTCGAAGAGAAGCTAAAATTTCTTATGCTATGAGAAAGGGACAATTATTATATATTGAAAAAAGGATATTAAATGCCTTGAGTCAATTTGGATCATAAAAGAATTCTTCTTGGAGGACCCAAAACATATGGCTGTCACTAGAACTAGAGGAGCTAGAAGTATTCAACTCAGTAATATTCTTTGTGATACTCTTTGTGATGGGGCTTGTGGAACTCTTGTAGCAAACTTTCCTAGTCATGAAAAGAGAAAAATAATGGACCTTGAATCTAGAAAGCAGTCATCTCTTTTCTCCATTTTCTTCTTTGAGTTCTCTACTTTGGCTCCTCTCCCTACTGTTCCTCTAGAAAGACGCCTCCCTCTCCATTTTCTTCAATGATTTGCTTACTTTGAGTCATCTCTTCTCTCTTCCTCTTCATGGCCTCAATTAGGCTTTGGAGTACAACACAAACATCATCACTTCTCATAAGTTGTTCAGCTACCTCAGCTGGGGTTACCTCCACCTCCTCAATCAATTCTCTAACCTCTTCAAACAAGGGGTGATCATCCACTAAATGGTAATTTGAAAATAGTTTCTTGAAGCTAAAGAAGTTGCAATACCCCAAGTGTATGTGCTTGTCCATCCTGCCTGGCCGGAGTAATGCCGGATCAAGCTTCTCCTTGTTATTTGTTGTGAACACGATTATCCTTTCGTCCCCACAACTTGACCACAATCCATCAACAAAATTGAGCAGCCCTGATAGAGTCACCCCCCCATTCTCTCTTTGCATGGGATATTGGACCATGGGTTTCTCTCTCTCCTTTAGGTCCACCGTGCGATCAATATCCTCAACCACCAAGATTGATCGGTTAGTGGTGGTAATGATGAGCTTTCGGAAATCAGAATCAGATCGAAGAGAAGAAAGTTCAAGGTCATAAATGTCAAAGTTCAGGAAGTTGGCCATAGCGGCTATTAGGCTAGACTTTCCAGTGCCTGGAGGGCCATAGAGCAAGTATCCACGTTTCCATGCCTTACCGACTCTCCTATAGAAGTCCTTTCTCTTTGAGAACCTCTGAAGATCAAGCATGATTTCCTCCTTTAGAGACGCATCGAGGGCAAGGGTATCAAATGTTGCTGGGTGGTTGAAAATCACATGGCGCCATATTTCTCTAGTGTTACTAAAGTGGATTTCATGGTTCAGGGTGTGGAGCTTCACCAGGCTCTTCTCTTGTTTTATGGCCTTGACATGGCCCATGATATGAGGGAAGTAGGAGTCCAAAACCATGTCTTTGTGCTTCTTATGAAAGGTAAGCTCAAAGAACCTGGTTTCTTTCATGGGAATCATTCTCTCATGATCAGTGACCATACGTGGGGTTTCATAGCAAAATAGCCTCCATTTGAACTCGACACATTCGAAGGTGTCTACGAGTTCCTCATTCCTTTCAATAGTGACTTTGAAGCCCTTCTCTTTCTCTGATTTTGCAACCCTTAGCCTCTTGACCGTTGGTGAGACTTTGTTGCCCAAGTAGATTTCAACAGCTTTATAGATCTTGTTGATCTCAAAGCCCTCATAGTCTTCAATGACCATGGACAATTGTGATGAGAAACGTTTACTGAGCCAATGTATCCTTGAGGATATATAGTTGTGGATTTCAGGGGGGAGGTAATCCCTGATTATTGTACGCATGAGCATTGCAGAGGCAGCTGTTGAAGCGATCATGGATAGAATAGCTTTCGCCGATGACATGGCCAAACGGTTCTCTCCGGAGAGAACGACCAGACTGCAAAAAATTGAAGGTAGCTGTAAAGAGGTGAGATTTCTTACTTTTGAGAAGTAGTCTTAGGCCCAACAAGGAAGAACAAATTAAGGGACACTACAGATTTTCCAGGAAATCCGAGGTTTATTACAGTTGATACTAGAAAGCAGTATTGCGAATTTCAAATGAAAGTGGAGGAAAATAGCGGTAATGAGAACTTCACCTTAGTAGTGGAGACTTTTGCTAGGAAACAGTGAAAGTTGCAATACCAATGAAGAAAGCAATGGCAATTCCCAAATGAAGTGTTCCCTAATCGAGTTGTGATGCCTAACTATGATTGATTCATTGGGTTTTATGAGGTGCGAGCTTAACGGGTTCTACAAGGCATCGTGAAGAATGGAGCAAAGACTCTTGCCATGACTTCAAAAAATGCCTAGACTTTAGATTCAAAGTCTTCATCGCAATTTTCCACAAGGGCATTGATAGAGGGGAAACAATATTTGAACTATTACAATTGACTAGTAACAGTCCTAACTCTGCCCCTAAGCCTCACGAATTTGAGAATTTATTTATTTACTGAAGATAAGTTAAATCATAGGGGAGAAGAGGGCTCTATGGATATGATGGTCTACAAAATAAGTCAATTATTTTCCACTCTTTTAAAGGAAGAAGATACAAAGTCCATATGCAAAACCTAACCATTTGGTGGGTCATAAGGTTTGAAAATTGTGGCGCTCTGAATTGACAAAGAAAATTTAAAGAAACTACTTTGCTCCAAAATGGTCGATTTTCTTTGGGAAATCATTTGAGGGGTCCCCAACTAAACACGGTACACGTAAAGATTGTCATTTCTAATAGGAAAAATAAGGAAACTTTACAAAGATTATTTAATGCTTCAATTTTTAAAAGAAATTTATGCAAAGGTCTTACCTTTCCGTACTTTTATTTATTTTTTTACCCCAATCCTATGTTGCAAACAACCGACTGGTTTTTTACACTATTTTTTTTTATTTTCTTGAAATCTAGGGCTATCTCGGAGGCCAAAGCTCAATTCTAGGTCGATTTGATGTTTGAAACATCTGACTACCCTACAGTTAGTTTGTTTGTTTCAAAAACATCATACCACTCCATAGTCCTCTTACCTTGAATCTGGGTGGTACGAGGATTCAAAATCAAACCGACCCTTTCAGGCATGTTTGATTCCAGGAATGAAAACATTCTCTACAAATTCGAAGTTTTTATTTCCAGGGAGGTACAATTCTATCTTCATAGAATTGTTAGTAATTGTGTTTGATAACTTGCTGGAATATTTAAGAAGTCATGTGTAAATGTAATTGATAACCGGCTTGAATGTTTATGAAATTCTGGATACAATTTGAATCATTCATTCATTTTATAACTTTAAAAAAATGAATGGTTCACATCAATGTTTAAGGAGTCTGTATGTGCTTTCTTTCCCTCAACCTAGAAGTGTTATTTTAGCTCAATCGACTTAAGCTGTCCATTTTGTTAAGGTTCTTAGATCTAGGCCTTAGAATGATTTATCTCTTTTCAAAAATTTTGGATAGCTTTGTCATCATTAGATGAACAATGTTGAAAAATAAAAAAAATTGGTTTTGAGTTCATAAAGGCCTAGATCTTGAAATTCATAAAATGGACGGTCTAGATTCAATGTTGAAGATGACTCATTTTAACCACATCTATGATGAAAATTAAATTTTATTTTTTTGAAAATGGACAATTGGGATGAAGTGTGGGTATGTGCAATTTTTGGATACAAATGCTACAAAAATGGTTTTTTAGAAGTGTGGTTGCAGTATATTACTATACAACCATTGCATGAAACCTGGTAGTTGTTCAATATAGACTTCTTCTTCAAGATGACCATTCAAAAATGCAGATTTGACATCCATTAGAAAATTTTCCATATTCTTTGGGAAACCAGAGCAATAATTAATCTAATAGTATCTTATCTAACAACAGGAGCAAATACCTCTTTGTAGTCAATCCCTACTCTTTGTTTGTATCATTTAGTAACCAGTCTTGCCTTGTATCTTTTTACTTCACTTTTCTCATTCTTCTTTGCTTTATAAATCATTTTACACTAATTGCTTTATGCTGATTCGGAAGTGTTGTAAGCTCCCATGTGTCATTCTTCTCAATAGCTTGAATCTCCTCATCCATTGCTTTTTTCTACCTTTTTTCACGAACTGCATTGTCAAAACCTACAGGTTCACATTCAACAAAGAAACAAAATAAATTGTGTTCTTTTTTAGTATTTTTTGTATGGACATAAATTTCATTCAAACTATGTGTCTTTGGTGGCCTTTCATTTAAACTTTCATCCATGGAAGGAGTAGATAAATTTGACTCTTGTTGAGGAAATGAGGGTGGAATATTTTCTTGTGATCTCTCTTGAACAATGTCATTTCCATCCAATTCAATTTTTACATAAATTTTCTCTTCTTTTTTATTCCATTCCCATGAGGCTTCTTCATTAAATTCTGCTAATCGTCAATTTCATATTTTCAAGATCATAAAGCTTGTAATCTCCAATAAAAATACATTTTTGACTTTTGTCCTCTAGTTTGGTTCTTGTATGCAATGCACCCAAATACCCTTAAATGTGCCACACTAGGCTTACGTCCACTCCAAGCCTCTTGGGGTGTCCTAAATTGCACGCTTTTGGTGGGGCACCTATTCAAAATATAGACAGCACAAGAGACGGCTTCAGCCCAAAATTCTTTAGCACATTTTTGCATTTCAACATGCTTCGTGCCATATTCAAAATTGTCTGGTTTTTCTTTTCAACCACTCCATTTTGTTGAGGTGAATATGGTGCTGTAATTGATGAAGAATACCATGATACTTGCAAAACTCATCAAATAACTAAGGAAAATTCACCACCCTATTTGATTTTAGAACTTTAATGAAAAGTAACCACTCTCTTTATCCACAAAAGCCCTGAAATTTTTTAACATCTCAAAAACTTCTGGTTTTTCTTTCCAGGAATAAACCCAAGTCCTATGACTGAAATCATCAATGAAAGTAAGGAAATACTTGTGCTACATATAAGAAATAGGACTAAGTGGCCCACATACATCCATATGAATGAGTTCTAGGGGCTTTGATGCTTTATGTGAAACACCACTTGGGAAGCTTTCATGGTGATGCTTCTCGAATACACATCCTCCACAAAGTTGTTCTGGATGATCAATTAGTGGCTGCCTATTTACCATGTTTTGGTTATGCAATAATTTTAATCCATTAAAATTGAAGTGTCCAAACCTCAAGTGTCGTAACCATGGCTTTTCCTTTGAAGATACATGTAAACATTGAAAAAGATCAGTTTTGATATCATTACTGTTCACTGAGTCATCCAACTCCACGAACATTTCTTTTCTTCCAACTCCATGAACATTGATTTTCTTCTGCATATGTGGATGCTTACCCTACTATCAAGAAACCATGAGTTGGTACTTGCACTTTCTTCTTCTTTTCAAGCCAACAGGAGGGTTGGTTCTTGATCTTCTTTGGATTTTTTTGCAATATTCACTTGTTCTCATTCTCTTGGGAGTTCTTAAATCTGCATTCAGAATTGTAATGGTCAATTTTTTTGCAATTAAAGTATTGAATTGAACATCTAACGTACCTTTAACGAATGAATGGCCGAGCAAAATTTCTACCACCTCAACCTCTTGAGGATTCCAACATTTGGTTGTTTCCTCATCTGGCATTGGAATTGGAATTTCCGTAACCTCATCCACCTCTATTGAATATCCCAAGTCATCTTTGACCTCTGCTTCTAAATCCTCCTCTTTCGTCTTTTAGGGAGAGATTGGTTTTGAACACTTGCTCCAAATGAGTGTTTACTTTCTTCATCATTCTTTGTTCATGGGCATGCAAGGAACCCAAGAGTTGATCGGTAGTCATAGTCAATAAATCTTTACTTTCTTCTATTGCTACAACTGTGTGCTCAATTTTATGGGTAAGAGATCTTAATATTTTCTCCATGATATGTACCTCACCTAGCACTTCACCATATCTCTTGAGTTGGTTTGCTATGGTCAACATTTTGAGTAGTAATCAGAAATTAATTTTGTCTTCTCCTTTGAGAAGTAATCAAACTCAAGTCTTAATATCTACAAACGGACTTTCTTTACTTTGTCTTCTCCTTTGAAAATATTTTGTAAGATCTCCCACATTTGCTTTGCAAAGGTGGCGGAAGCAACTTTTTCAAAAGTGCTTTCGTCAATGCCCTGATGGATTAAAAAGATAGCTCTCTTATCTAGTCTCCTCGATTCTTGGGCTCTCTTATCTAGTCTCCTCGATTCTTTTAGAATTATCTTTTGATTGCTTGTCAATGCATCGTCATCTTCTTGAGTTTGAGGTTCATTGTATCCGTTCTTAACGACCTTCCACGCATCATGTGATTTGAGCAATGCTTTCATTTGAATGCACAAATTTTCATCATTTTCTTTTGTAAGACGTTGAACTTGAGGTTGGAATATGATACGTGCAGACGTCATGCTTTACACCCCTTGTTTCTGATATCAATTTGATAGAAATTTGTTGGGACAAAAATTCCAAAATATAGAATAAAAATGCTTCCGCAAAAAGGAACAGATAGGAAGCATTCACTAAATCAACGAAACCTTCACTATTGCATTTAAATAGTAAACAATATAGGAATTTAATCAAATAGTATGGTCTTCAATAACCTTACCTGTTTTATATATATCACTTCGGTGATCTTCTTCTCGATTTTTTTTTGTTTGGTTCCCACCTTGCTTATTTAAATCTTTCTTTACTAACATTTCATTCGATTAAGATGCTCAATGAAGGTTCCCATCATCAATCTATATGCTTATTTGTTCTTATTGAAGCTTCATATCATCGTCTTAGAGCAACATGTAGACACTTGTGCCACCTTTTAAACATTGCCTTAGGCCACCGCTTTGACTTTTCTTAGGCTTCATCAATAGATAGAGATGAAGATAGAATGAGGTGGAAGAGGCAAAGGTCGTAAGAGTGTTTTTAAAGAGAGACAAAAAAAGAAGAGTTTGAGTGTGTTAGTGAATGGATATCTCATGTTAGTATTGATATACATCATTACTGATACATATCAGTATGGATATGGATATCTTGTGTTAGTATTGATATACATCATTATGGGTATATATCTCTTGAGTTACTAATTATTGATAATTGTTGGTGTCTATCCAGAACTGTTACTAGTTGTACATTTATAAGGGGCCTTGTATATTCTTTATTAATCAATAAAGATATAGTACTCTGGAGTATTATGAAATAATCTTCTATGAGGGCTTAAAGCCCAAATATATAGAATTACAGTTTCTAACATGGTATCAGAGCCAAGTATTTTTCAGCAATGTAATAGAGACTATATTTATTTTTTTCGGCAAGGTATTTTTCGACTAGATTTATTAACAACAACAATAATAACAACAACAACAACAACAACAACAACAACAACAACAACAACAAAATAACAACAACAACAACAACAACAGCAACAACAACAATAATAATAATAATAACTCACCATAATCTTGAATGCTTTTCCGTTGAATGGATTTTGTTCCCTCTCCTACTTTGTTCCCGTAAAGAATTCTGTGGCCTTCAACCCACCCATGAACCTTTGGATTCAAATTCCTGCAGTATGTAACTTCATTTAGTTATTCCAATTAAATTTATCGTTTGGTACTCTCTCTAGTTCTTCAGAACAAGGCTTCAGTCTATCAGCTTGGTCATGCTCGGGTGGCCAACAGTTTTCTGTCAGTTAATACCACTACGCCTTTCTTTTTCTTTGACTGAAATTTGATAGCTTTATTTAATCCGGACCCATACCTTTAAATTCTAGAGAGAAACCAATTAGATCTATCTGCATGTTTCTCTGGTTTATCCTCCACCTTCTAGAGAGAGAAAGGAAGAAACATTTTCACGCTTTCGCGAAGAAACAGGGCACCTCCATGAAAGGGGACAGTAAGCAGCCAGACCCTCTTCTATGGAAGAACGAGCTTTACGCCCATTCAATTGGGGAGTTCTACTGTCACATTCGCTGCCGCCACATAATCCTTTGCTACCGGGCTTCTATATGATGTCGGACCTTTGGTGAGCTGGATCTGAAACCCACCTCTAAGTACACATTTGAAAATGGCCTTTGAAAACGGCCAATCTGCACCATCTACAAAAGATCTGAAACCTTCCTCTAAATCCACATCTGAAAATGGCCTCTAAAAGCGGCCGATCAGCACCATCTGCAAAAGATTTGAAACCCGCCTCTAAATCCACCATTGAAAATGCCCTATGAAAATGACCGGTCCGCACCATCTGCAAAACAGCTACCGAGTCATGTTTTTTACTCTTTGATTTGTTTTGGATCTTACTGTTCTCAACTCTGAATCTAAGGTCCAATTGTGCTTATTGATCCGCTACTGATTTATGTTGGCTCTTTCAAGTGCTTCCTGTTTGATGATCGAATTTCTCGATCCTGGTTGATGATCAAGTTTTCTGTTACTTGATCATGTTTAATGATGGAGTTTTTTGTTACTCAATCTCATTGGATGATGGAGTTTTCCATTACTTCATCATGTGTGATAATCGAGTTTACTCGATCTTGTCTAATGATTGAATTTTTTGTTACTCGATCGTGTCTGATGATCGAGTTCTTTGCTACTCGATCGCGTTTGATGATCGAGTTTTTCGTTACTCGATCCCGTATGTTCCGAAGGCCTGTTGGTCTATTGTTGGTTGAGTTCTCGACAAACTGGTAAATCTGTTAGCTCTTCAATGTGCCATTATATTTTCTCAGTTGTCTCGACTATCTTTTTCTGATGAAGATCTGGAGTTTTTTTTTGTCTAATGGCTCAAGTTTGTTCCTGAAGCCGTCTGTTGTTCCTGAGGCCATCTGTTGTTCCTAAGGCTTGTTGATCCGCCACTACAATCTGTGTTTGTTGTTCAAGCAAGCAAACTGAGCAACTTGAAGATCACTACTCGTTTTTGGTAACTTAGTATTGTTTAAACTCCAGCTGCTTTGTGTCAAAGCATCTTGAGTTTGACAGGGAATGTTAGCGTATGGATATCTCATGTTAGTATTGATATGCATCATTACTGATACATATCAGCATGGATATGGATATTTCGTGTTAGTATTGATATACATCATTATGGGTATATATCTCTTGAGTTAGTAATTATCAATAGTTGTTGGTATCTATCTAGAACTGCTACTAGCGGTATATTTATACGGGGTCTTGTATATTCTTTATTAATCAATAAAAGGAGAGTTCTCTGCAGTATTTTGAAATAATCTTCTATAGAGGCCTAAAATCCAAATATACAGAAATACAGTTTCCAACAAAGTGTAGATAAAATAAATTAGTTTTTCAACAACCTTCAACATTGTTTTCCCGCTTCTCGCTTGAGTTCTCCGAAAAAAGGCAGGGATTCAACTCTAATCTGGCGAGGGCCAGGTGATATATTCGAAGAGAAACTCATGATGCAAAGAATGCAAATGGGATAGCCGCGCAGCTATGCATGGGGTAAGATCAAGGAGAAATACTAAGTGCTCTCATGCTTAAATGAACAATTTGGTGAAGATGATAAGAGTTGAAAAATAAATAAAAAATCAGATGGGACTCACATGTTTTGAAAAAAGTATACCTATGCAATTGCCAAAATAGGACTGCCTACATTTTTGGAAAAAATGTAGAAGCCCAAAAGGGTAAAGCCTATTAAGAAAGCCGAAAGGAAAAAGATAATTTCCAAAGATATGTTGAAGATATATTTTGAGAAATGGAATCAGATAAACCCGAAAGAGCATCGTAGGCATAGCATCTTTAAAATACCCACTTATATATTTTCAATGATAATGAAAGCAATTTGGTCAAGTTTGTTCTCCATTGTGAGTATTTCCTCTGGTTTATCTATCATGCTAGAGTCATGATCATATAGAATCATCTTTTGTGTATATTTTGGGAAGCAGAGCTACTCGGTGTTCGGATGGGATCTTAGGTGGTTTTGTTGATAGCGCTAATTTAGCAATTGTAGACACCTTGATTCAGATCGTAGAAAGTATAGGAAAACCAAAGTCCCTGCGGACAGCCACCTTAAAAACTAAACCCAGAATCCCAAAGAACCATACCCCAGCCCCCGAGCTACCTGACAAGAGTCTGGAACGATAGAAGACACCCTTAAACGACCTCAATGTCAGGATGAAATCTTAAGTAGACAATCTAGAATCAAGAACTTCCAATTTGGAAGCAACTATACATCAAGTAGAGTTGACAACACTGTATGCAACGACAACTAGAGTCCTAGTAGCATTAAGGAGACAGTTACTCGGATCACCAAACTCACATGCCAACATACATCTCGAATGTGGACGCTGACAAGTGACGAATGTAGGTGACGATGGTGGCACACTGATTGACGCCTCTAGCAATAACATCAGCTTCTAATTGGCTGAAATTGCGGCCAATCGCCCGGCATCAGGATGCATGATCTGAACTACGATTTTCCTTGGGACGACAGTTGCCTGGTTAGAGAGAAAACATACACTTGGGGACTTTTGATTCAGGCATTGAATGCATTACAAACTCAAAAGAAAGAAGAAAAAAAATAACAGAGAGATCAAAAAAAAACCTAAAGAGAGAGAGACGTACTGCCTGGTTAGAGAGAGAGAGACGGGTTCCTTTTCTATCTCTCTTCCTTTTAAAAAAATGGTTAGAATTTCAATGAGATACATTTCCCATCCAATTTCTTTCTCTCTCTCTTATTTTTGAAAAAGATAAGATCAAAATATTTTTTATTTTCGTGATCATGGGTCTCGGCATAGGTAAGTCATTCTCTTATTCAAGGTTTGTTATTTTTTCCTCTTCGTATTTGTATTGATTATATTAAATGTTACTCTTTATTTATTGGGTGCGGTTTGTATAAAGCTTAGGCCCTAAACATTGAAATTAAGGCTCAACCTCAAATGGTGTCAAAACAAGTTGTTTTAGTAATGAAAATCTTTGGGATGCCTTGAAAATTAGTTTCATTTCTAAGTATAAAATTTATTTAAAATAGTATAGATCAAACGGATTTATGAACATTTGGATATCTTGACAATTGACGGTCTAAAAAATGCATTACAAGGTGCAGTATTTCAAATTTTTGAAATCCATTTTTTCTCATCTCCATATGTCTTGAGGCCAAGATGATCGATTGAAGATTTTTGGGCACCGTGACAACCTCTTTTATTGAAATTTTGAGGTCCGCCTTAATTGATTGTTTAGGGCCTCACCCTTATATAAAATTTTTCCGGTTATGGTTTATTTGTGAAAATTTCCGATATTTAGTTTGTGGTGTTTAAGACATGGAGCGAAATTCATTCGGCATATGACCATATCCAAACAACAATATATGACCTTATCCAAAAAACAATTCATCGTATATGTATATGATCTTTTTGCATTAGAATTATGCATTGTTTTGGTGCTTATGTTTCTATTCTTATTTCGGGAGGAAGTGATCTTTTACTACAAGTGATAGAGAAGCAGCTACTCCCCCTTAAAACTCCCCATTGTACTTATTTTTGCAGTATCTTTTATTTTTTATTATTTTTTGTAAACTTTCATGATTTTAGATCCATTATTTATTCATAACAATAATTTTTGTTTTGTTATGTCATATGATATCCTGGGCCAATGCCATATACATCTTCCTGCAAGGTCCAATGACTTTCTATCAGTGTTCGCAAAATCGAACCAGACTAGTTAATCGAACATGGGCCTGGAAGTGGATTAACCGGCCTAACTGGTAAACCGGCCGATGCAACCGCTCTAACCGCGCAAGTCCCAGGCTGTCAAAAAAATGTTGAAAAAATAAAAAAAATATAAAAAAAAATCTACTAAAATATGAAAAACATATAAAGAATGATTAAACCAAAACACATTCAAATGAAGTTGAAAATTAATGAAAAAAATAGGTTTTAACCCATTTTAGATTCTCCAATGGCTATTTTTAAAATTTTCTAAAAAAGATAGGAAAATATAAAAGGTGTATTAATGACCAAAACAATTTTTCATCTTTACCACCATGTAAAAAATATTTAAAAATGCATTACAAATCAAATTCCTTATTTTTGAGAATTTATATACACTTTTTTGAAATTTTTTTTTTTTAAATACCGGTTGATCACCCTAACTGCCAAAAACCAGAACTGGCCACTGGGCAGTTACCTGTCAGATCGGGCGATTTTACGAGCAGTGCTTCCTATAAGTGATCTCTCATAACTGCAATAGACTCATTACTTTTAGTAATTTGTCTATTCACTAATTCTTTAGACTTCCAATTCTTTAGACCTCCAAATCAGGCTCTAAATCCGAGCAATGAATCTTAACCAGTGTTCACAAAATCAAACTGGAACGGTTAATCGAATATGGGCCTGAAAGCAGTTTAATAGTCCTAATAGGTAAACGGGCCGATTCAACCGTTCTAACCAGGCAAGTCTCGGACGGTCAAAAAAGTGATGAAAAAAATAAAAATGATAAAAAAAAAAATCTACTAAAATATGAAAAGCATAACAAGAATGATTAAAATCATTCATATGAATTTGAAAATTAATGAAAAGAAATAGATTTCAACGAATCGATTTGTGCCTAGAGGTATTTTTCAATTTTTTTGAAAAAGATGGGAAAATATAAAAGTAATTATTAGTTACCAAAAACAATTTTAATATTAACCATAGTGTAAAGAATATTAAAACTTCATTCAAAACCAAATTCCTTATTTTTGAGAAATTATATACATTGTTTTAAAAAAAAATTTGTTTTAAATAAAAAGTATTTAATGCAAATAATATTGTTTTGTTTTTTATTTCTTGGGAACTGCATTGAATTCTATATGCATCTTTGTTTTTCTTTGGTGAATCCTTTGGTCCATCTATTTTTCGTTATCTCTAATGTTTCATGTATGATAGCATTAGATTTTGTTTTATTATTTGGGATGGATATTATTCTTTTGATGGGCTACTTATGACACCCACCAAATCATATTATTTAATTCTATTTAAATTATTGTTTATGGGCTATTTGTTTCTCAATCATAATTTTAAATCTAAGATTTTAAAAAGGTGTGGTTTCCATAAGGTTGCAACCTTAAACAATCCAACTAAGCTGCACCTTCAAATTTTATCATAATATATAATTTTGAAGTAAAATGGTCTTAGGATTATCTCAAAATCTATTTTTATATCTAATTATAAATTTTAAAATTTCAAAAATGGTTAAAATCAAGTAGATCTATAAACACATGGAAATTTTGAAAATAATGGTGTAGATAATACGTTGTACGATGCACTATTTATGAGACCCAAAATCTTTTTATTTTTCATAGTCGTACATCTCAATGTCGAGATGATCAATCATAGGGTTTTTCAAAGGGAGTATTTCTTGATTCAAATGGCATTACATTACATTCATAATGCCCGAATGGAACAGTAAAAGCAGTTTTATATTTATCTTTTTCAGCAATTTGAATTTGTTAGAATCCAGAATTCATATCAAATTTAAAAAATATTTGTGCTTCATAGAGACGATTAAGCAAATCCCTTTTATTAGGGATTGGGTATCTAATCCATCTTAAAGCTTTATTTAAGGGTTTGTAGTTAATAACAAGTCTTGGTACTCTTCTTTCTTTTTCAACGGGTTTTTCAATATAAAAGGCGGGACAACTCCAAGGTGAATGATTTATTTACACCATTTACCCAATTTATGATCATCTATATTGATGACGTGTTAGTTTATTTTGATTCTATAGAACAACATTGGAAGCATCTTACGATCTTTTTGCAGGCAACTAAAAATGCAAGATTGGTTGGGAAGAAAATCCAATTATTCCAAACAAAACTTCTGTTTTTAGGTCACAATATCCATAATCATTCTATTAGTCCTATCGATAGGGCAATCAGTTTTGCACAACATTTCCCTGATGAAATCAAAGATAGAACTCAATTACAAAGATTTTTGGGAAGTCTTAATTATATTTCTGACATTTACAAAGGCCTTGCAAAAGATTGTGCTATACTCTATGATCGCTTAAAAAAGAAATTTCCAGAATGGGGGGCAGGAACAAACTCTAGAAGTTCAAAAAATAAAATTAAAGGCGAGAGAATTATCATGCCTTGCAATTCCTCATTCTAAAGCTTTTAAAATTATTGAGACTGATGTATCTGAAATTGGTTTTGGAGGTATTTTAAAACAAAATTAAAAAATAAACAATTAGTAAGACTTATGACTAAAAAATGGAATGACACTCAAAAGAATTATTCTACAATAAAAAAAGGAAATCCTCTCGATTGTTTGTTGTGTTCTAAAATTTGAAGATGATATTTTAACCAAAAGTTCTTAATCAGAACAGACTGCAAAGCAACCAAAGATGTTATTGAGAAGGATGTTAAAATCTTAATCTCAAAATAGATATTTGCAAGATTGCAGGCCATATTAGCCACCTTCGATTTTGATATTCAACACATAGCAGGAAATACTAATTCTCTACCTGACTTTTTAAATAAAATACATACTCCTGGCGAGGCCTCAAGACATACTCCAGGCGAGGCCTCAAGACAGGACAACAATAAATAAAATAGTCCTAGTGTCTCTGAAGACTTAATACAGTCTACTAAAAAATTCATAATATTGGAAAAAATCGTATCTCACTATTATGCCAATTGATAGCATCCATCTTCATCTAGATGAAAGCGCAAGAATTTACCTAGTGAATCATATGCATCAAAGGGATGAATTTAAACAACAAATCTTATGCGAAATGATCCTAAAAGAAACAGGATCAGTGCAAATCGGCCGAAAATACAGAGGATATGACATGGTTGCCTATTCCAAATTTAAAATAAAGAAAATACTGGCCTACAAAGACAAAGGATTTGACCCACTTAAACCCCGATAGTTTAGACAAAATTACTCTAAAATTAAGAGTTACAATTATTACTATTATATTTAGGCATGGGAAAAGACTCTATTACTTCAAAATAAGCAGAGCACCCATAGCTGGTGTATCACGTTCAGGCTTAATGAAGCCCTCGAAGAAATTCCTTCATGGTTCAAAAAATGGATGTTGTACTGGGTTACTCCCCAGACATTTATCCGCAACCATTACAATGCTCCTTGTCTGAATTCCAGACAGCCAATAGAAATTGGCCGAGACTTAAAATATTAATTCGTTTTACCACCTTATATGAAATCCCATGGATGCACAGGTGGACCTATTCTGTTACAAAAGATGATGAAAATTGGGACTATATCCCCCATCTTGAAAGAAATGTGCAAATAAAATGGTGGGACAGTTTTGATATTAAATACTTAGTTCCCAAGACTATCAAAATTATAAAAATAAAGGTTAATACACCAAGTCTTGGTCAACCTACTGGAACAACCTCATACTTAAGGCTTCTAGAATATGAAAATCCTAAATTATCAAAAGAAGAGCTTAAAAGATAGCTGCTATCTATGTTCGATGATGATGAAGACTTTATGTCAATAAGTGCAGATGAAAGGCACCAAAATGAAGATGATAGTGCTGAAGTGCTTCCACCACTCAATTAATTCCAAGGCCGGTACGACTCCATTATTCTAGGACACGTGGCCAAATACTTTTATCCTATGGTTAAAATCTTGCCAACAGAATTTACCTTTCCACGTAGCAAGCACCACCGACACCACCGACATTTACCTTTCCACATGGTGAGCACCACCGACATCCACTACCCTTCGGCTTTTTAAGTGGCAAGATATCGATGGACCGACATTCCTTCACCTTTTTACATGGCAAGATATCAATGGACCAACATCCGCGTTCAATTAAAGAATAATATATGAAATCTGAAGTCCGAGGCTATAAAGAGGGGACTTCTCTTTAGAAGAAGGCATCTCGAAGCGTCTGCTTGAGTTTGCTTTGCTTTCTTCTCCTACTCTTTCTCTCTCCTTGTTTTGTCTCTCTCTCTCTCTC
>NW_006499364.1:5626387-5646663 GCF_000471905.2 Amborella trichopoda | reverse complement strand
TCTCTTCTTCTTCTCTTCTTCGTTCTCTCTCTCTCTCTCTCTCTCTCTCTCTCTCTCTCTCTTCTCTCTCTCTCTCTCTCTCTCTCTCTCCAGAAGATTGTAAGAGTTTAGAATGTGCTGGTGCGGTGTGTTGGTGTCCTATGTGCTTAGACTGTTTGTTATTGCCAACATAGAAAATTTTCCAGAAGATTGTTCTAAAGAAATTGCTATTGCCAACATAAAAAAGGACTTAAACAATTGGAATATTCCTAAGGTCTCTACTTCTGAAATATATAGTAAAGGAACTTTTGAATTCATAAGTGATTATGCAATTTAAACTGAAGAAGAAACCAAATTTGTCTTAAATACTGAGACTACCATAAATTTATTAAACAAAGACCGCATTGAAGAATTTAAAAGAAAAAAATATAATTATCTACACATTGGTCTTGTTCAAGTTGGTATTAGGCCCTTAACCAGGGCTGGGCTTCAAACTGCTATCCTCTCATAAACAGTTTATGGACTCCTTATTAGGAGCTGTTGAATCCAGTCTCTGTGAGGGACCAGTTTATTTTAATTGTTTCCTAGGATTCTCTGTTTCCTTAATCGACCCTCATATTTTGAAAGTCCTTACGCTCAACCTCTTAACCAATGGTTTTGCAATGGATGCTGGGTCACAAAATATAGTTGTTACCTATGGGGTCTGCTATAAGGTTATGGCCACTATCTGTCCTATTGTTAGAAGATTTGACTCTATGGGTCAGACTACCCTTTTCTAGACTAATGTTCAAAAGTCTAATTTAATCATCCCTAAAACTATTTCCTGGGATCAGGTGAATCTACCTGAAAGATGGACCTTATCCTGTGTTGTCCCTCCTAACCCGTACAAAATCAGGAAATCAGTCAAATAACCCAATACACTGAAGGAAAGGTAGAAATTCAATTCTCTCATCTCCTTAGAAGTTTGCTTAATCAAAACAGGAACCCTAAGCAGCCTCCAAGAATGTCCTTTAGTTCTGAATCATCTAGAATGCCTGAACCCCTGAGAATCTCTTTCTCCTCTGTGCCACTAACAGAAGCTGAAAAAGGGAAAAATTGTAAAGATGTAGTCATAGAAGGGCTTGATTAGCTTAAAAATCAACAAATTGTCCAACCTACTTATAAGGTAGAAAACCCTTCAACAGAGAATGATAAAGATTCTGATGGCTTCCAAGGACCAACTTTTTCTAACATGGGATACAGTTCCAATATCCCTGAAAGGTCTGTTAATATGCTTGAAGTTGAAAAAATAGAAATCAATTACAAACTCTTAAGGCAAGATTTTTACTCTGAAGAAAATAGGGAAATTAGAGAATGGTTTATTAAACATAGCAAACCCCTCAAGAAATTCCTTGATGACGAATATATCAGGACAATGTTAAAGAACAAAATTAATATAAGGTTCTTTACCTGGTTGAAATATTTTATAGACTCAAAAGGTAAAAATTTCCTGCTGACTTATATACTCCTAAAATTAGGAATCCTGCAACTATTGCCATCTTTACATAAATATATAAAACTTACAAAACTCTAAATGGAGATCAGAAAAGTACCATCATCCTAAAGCAGCCGTTGATTTACCTAAATCTAAGGTTGTTCCTTATAAACAGACCTATACCCCTAAAGATGAGGGGATGTTATAAAAAGACCCACAAATTTAGAGAGTATTAATCATCTGATTGAATAGAATAATTATACTAATCTATTCTTACAAAGTATAGGTCAACAAACTACAAGAATAAAAGAAAGCCCAAATAATAGGCCCTCTACTTCAACACAAATCCAACCTCTTGAGGAAAAAGAGAAACTTAAACCCGTCTTATTCAAACCTGCTATTCCTCTTTCCAATAAAACTTTTAAACTTGGACCAACCCTCAAAGAGGCGGATGAATTCTTTGATGAATTGGTTAAGAGACTTGCTACTCTTAAAATAAGTGATGAAAAAAGTAGCAAAAATGAAGATAAAAGTCCAGCTGCAAACTTGCTTGAAGACATTAGCAATGAAGAAATCCTTAAACTTGATCAACCTGACCAGATTAATAGGATAAACTATGGAACAAAGACCAAGCCTACTGCTACTTCAAAAATGTATTACCCTAGGCCTTCTCCTGTCCATCTTCAATATGAAGAAGATATATTTTAAAATGCTGTCCAATATGATAGAAGATCTATAATAGAATGGAATATTGATGCTCTGTCGAAATATCAAAAGATGAACTTAATCAAGCATATGATTATGTATGCTCAGGCATATGCTAACCATGGAAATAGAGACCCCCACATTGCTAGATTTATAATCAATAGATTTATAGGGCAACTAAAAGGATGGTGGGACTTCTATCTAAGAGATGATGAGAGAAATATTGTCCTAAATGCTAAACAACAAACCCTTACCACCATCTATAATCAAGGTGTTAAACAAAAAATACCTTTTCAAGATGATGATTGTGTCAATACACTAATTTATACTATTGCTCTACATTTCATAAGAGATAGTTCTGTCTGGAATGAAAGGACCAGAGAACTTTGAGAGAACCTCAAATGTTCTGATCTCTTTCATTATAAATGGTACAAAGATGTTTTTCATACTCATTGCTCACCAGAAATGATGCTAGAGATATACATTAGAAGTCTCAATTCTTGAATGGACTCCCAGCTCTATTCAGAGAAAATGTCAAAACCATGCTAAAAAATGCTAATGGAAGAAAGGAAATCCCTTATGAAAATTATACTCTAGGCCAGCTTAATAATGAGATTTGCGCCACCGGTTTGGAACTTTGTACTAACCTCAAGCTTAAGAGAGCTTGAAAAACAAAAGATCACTGGCAAAAGAGAAATGGGAGACTTTTGTGAACAATTTGGTCATTATCCCTTTCCTGAAAAAACTCACTCCAAAAAATATAAGAATGACTCTAAAATAAGTGAGTATAAGAAAAACAGAAAATATCATAGAAATCAAAAAAGGAAAATATTAAATTCAGGTAAGGAAGTGGCCATCATGGGCATTATGCAAATACATGTAGGACAAACAAAAAATTAATGAAATTTTTGATGGACTAAGAAGACAATTACAACAAATCATCCTTATAGCAAACTCTTCTGATGAGGACTTATCTATTTATGAGACAGACTCAGGAGATGAAGTTTTTGATATCAACACTGAAACTTCTGATACTAGTGAAGCTAAAGACGACTGTAAATGTGATCATTATAAAGCCTTGTTAAATATACAAGGCCTTCGTCTCAATATGCTTACTGAAGAACAAAATATGGTTTTAGATATAATTGATAAAATTATTGACCCACTTGAAAAAAGAGATGCACGTGTTAAATACCTTGCTAAAGAAAAGACTGAAAGTCAAGTCTTTAAACCTACTTATGATCTCAAACAAATAATTGATAGACTACTATTTCCGAACTAACGTTTGAAATAATAAATTTAAAAGAAGAATTACAAGCTCTTAATAATAGAGTAACTATACTAGAAACTCCTAGTATAGAGAATCCACAATCACCTGAGAATCTAATAAATGAATTTGAGAATATACAAAAACAAGATGAAGATGAGATTGTTAACACAATTGAAAAAATTAATCTTAACCAACTAAATTATATTAACATGGTAAATAATGTTTACTCAAAAATGGCATACCAAGGTTACAATTGTTGTCTCCAAAGAATACTGTTTTTCTGCTATAACTCTTATTGATTCAGGTGTTGATCTTAATTGCATCAATGAAAGACTTGTTCCTTCAAGATTCTTTGACAAGACTACCCAAGTCTTAAATACTGCCAATGGTAGAAGGCTTTTAATCAATTATAAACTTTCTGAAGCAGCTATTTGTAACAACGAAGCTTGCTTCCTAATGTCATTCATGATGGTAAAAGGTCTAGCCCAATAAATAACTTTAGGTACTCCCTTCCTAAATCTTCTTTATCCTATAAAATCTTAAGACTCTTCAAGAATAGAATCTGAGATCCAAGGTCATAAAGTCAAATTTGAATTTATTGATAAACCAAAATTAAAAGAAATAAATCAAATTATGGTCTTAAAAAAGAATAAAGAATCTTTACTCAATACGTTTAAAAAATAAATTGTAACCAAACAATTGAACGAGAAGATTAATAGTCCTTCAATCCAAGGGAAAATTGTGCAGTTTAGAAATAGACTTGAAAAGGAAATTTGTGCTGACATTCCAAATGCTTTTTGGGAAAGAAAGAAACATATCATAGAACTACCTTATGAGCCTGATTTTAATGAAAAATTCATCCCTACCAAATCTAGACCAATTCAAATGAGTAACCGACTATTGGAAATTTGTAAAAAAGAAATCCAAGACCTTCTTAATAAAAACTTAATTCGAAAGTCTTATTCAACCTGGAGTTGTCCTACCTTTTATGTTGAAAAACCCTCTGAAAAAAAATGAGGAGTACCAAGACTTGTTATTAACTACAAGCCCTTAAATAAAGCTTAAAGATGGATTAGATACCCAATCCCTAATAAAAGGGATTTGCTTAATCGTCTCTATGAAGCACAAATATTTTCTAACTTTGATATGAAGTCCGGATTCTGGCAAATTCAAACTGCTGAAAAAGATAAATATAAAACTGCTTTTACTGTTCCATTCGGGCATTATAAATGGAATGCAATGCCATTTGGATTAAAAAATACTCCCTCTGAATTCCAACATATCATAAATGATATATTTACACCATTTACCCAATTTATGATCGTCTATATTGATGACGTGTTAATTTATTCTGATTCTATAGAAAAGCATTGGAAGCATCTTACGATCTCTTTGCAGGCAACTAAAAATGCAGGATTGGTCTTGTTTGAGAAGAAAATCCAATTATCCCCAACAAAAATTCGGTGTTTAGGTAATATCATAACCATTCTATTATTCCTATGAATAGGGCAATCAATTTTGCACAACATTGCCCTGATGAAATCAAATATAGAAGTCAATTACAAAGATTTTGGGAAGTCTTAATTATATTTCTAAGTTTTACAAAGACCTTGCAAAAGATTGTGTTATACTCTATGATCGCTTAAAAACGAATTTTTCAGAATGGGGGAATGAACATACTCTAGCTGTTCAAAAAATAAAATTAAAGGCGAGAGAATTACCATGCCTTGCAATTTGCGAGCATTTGAAAGACTCTAAATTTGTGTGTCTTTGTAACATCCCCTCATCTTTAGGGGTATAGGTCTGTTTATAAGGAATAGCCTTAGATTTAAATAAATCAACGGCAGCTTTAGGAGGATGGATACTTTCCTGATCTCCATTTGGAGTTCTATAAGTTTTATATATTTTTGTAGGGGTGGCAATAGTTGTAGGATTCCTAATTTTAGGAGTATACAAGTTATCAGGAAATTTTATACCTTTTGAGTCCATATAATATTTCAACCAGGTAAAGAACCTTACATTAATTTTGTTCTTTATCATTGTCCTGATATATTCGTCATCAAGGAATTTCTTGAGGGGTTTGCCATGTTTAAGAAACCATTCTCTAATTTCCCTATTTTCTTCCGAGTAAAAATCTTGCCTTAAGAGTTTGTAGTTGATTTCGAATTTTTCAACTTCATGTATATTAACAGACCCTTCAGGGATATTGGAACTGTATCTATTTTTCCCTTTTTCAGCTTCTCTCTGTGGCACAGAGGACAAAGAGATTCTCAAGGGTTTAGGCATCTTAGATGATCTAGAACTAAAGGACATTCTTGGAGGCTGCCTAGGGCTCTTGTTTTGATTCAGCATACCAGGTTATTTGGCTGATTTCCTGATTTTGTATAGGCTTAGGAGGGACAGCACATGGTAAGGTCCATCTTTCAGGTAGATTCACCTGATCCCATGAAATAGTTCTAGGGATGATTAAATTAGACTTTTCAACATTAGTCTAGAAAACGGTAGTCTGACCCTTAGAGTCAATTCTTCTAACATTAGGACAGATAGTGGTCATAGCCTTATAGCAGACCTTATAGGTAACAACTATATTTTGTGACCCAGCATTCATGTCAAAACCATTGGTTAAGAGGTTGAGAGTAAGGACTTTAAAAATATGAGAGTTAAGGAAACAGGGAATCCTGGGAAGCAGTTAAACTAAAATGGTCCCTCGCAGAGACTGGATTCAACAGCTCTTAATAAGGAGTCCATAAACTGTCTATGCCTACTATCTCTTAAACATAAGACGATAGCAGTTTTGAAGCTCAGCCCTGGTTAAGGGCTTAGTACCAACTTGAACAAGACCAATGTGTAGATAATTATATTTTATTCTTTTAATTCTTCAATGCGGTCTTTGTTTAATAAATTAATGGCAGTCTCAGTATTTAAGACAGATTTGGTTTCTTCTTCAATTTTAATTGCATAATCACTTCTGAATTCAAAAGTTCCCTTACTATATATTTCAAAAGTAGATACCTTAAAAATATTTCATTTGTTTAAGTCATTTTCTATGTTGGCAATAACAATTTCTTCAAAATTCCTTACTGAGCTACCAGATGAACTGGCCTCAGTATCAGACCTTTTAGAACCGAGTCTGGAAAATCCTGTCATCGAGTCAATAATGTAATTACGCACGCAAGTCAACTGAGTCAATGAATTAATGGCCTGTCTTCGGCACTGTTCACGATTTTGGCGACTTATGGTAGCTTATTACTATCGACTTTGATGTACAATATTTTATCAGGACTTGGACAGAGTTCTGATACAAAAACTGTTTATCTAAGATGGATCAGATTGGCTCTGATACCAAATTATTGAGTACGTCAAGTGGAATAAGGAATAAATCAAAGAACATAAAATGAAGTAAATAGAATAAGGATTAAAGACAAAATATTAAGCAACTAATTATAAAACAAACTAAAAAAGTACAAAGTACAGGTTACAATCTTGGAATAAAATACTAATATAGAAACAGTCTAAGCACACAGGACACCAGCACACCACACTAGCACACTCTAAACTCTTACAATCTTCTGGAGAGAGAGAGAGAGAGGGGAGAGAGAGAAAACAAGGAGAGAGAGAGAGTAGGGGTTGAAAGCAAAGCAAACTCAAGTAAACTCTCTGAGATGCCTTCTTCTAAGGAGAGGTCCCCTGTTTAGAGCCTCAAACCTCAGATTTCATATATTATGCTTTTCTTGAACTCTGATCTCGGTCCATTGATATCATGCCACGTAAAAAGGTAAAAGAATGTCAGTCCATTGATATCTTGCCACGTAAAAAGGCGAAGGATAGTGGATGTCGGTGGTGTCGGTGGTGCCTACCATGTGGAAAGGTAAATGTCGATGGTGTTGGTGGTGCTTGCTACATGGAAAGGTAAATTCTGTTGGCAAGATTTTAACCATAGGATAAAAGTATTTGGCCACGTGTCCTAATATAATGGAGTCGTACAGGCCTTGGAATTAATTGATTGGTGGAAGCGCTCCAGCACTATCATCTTCATTTTGGTGCATTTCATCTTCACTTATTGACATAAAGTCTTCGTCATCATCGAACATAGATAGCAGCTATCTTTTAAGCTCTTCTTTTGATAATTTAGGATTTTCATATTGTAGAAGCCTTAAGTATGAGGCTGTTCCAGTAGGCTGACCAAGTTCTGGTGTATTAACCTTTATTTTTATAATTTTGATAGTCTCGGAACTAAGTCTTTAATAGCAAAACTGTTCCACCATTTTTTTTGCACATTTCTTTCAAGAAGGGGGATATAGTCACAATTTTCATCATCTTCTGTAACAGAATACGTCCACCTAAGTATCCATGGGATTTCAAATAAGGTGGTAAAACGAATTAATATTTCAAGTCTTGACCAATTTCTATTGGTTGCTTGGACTTTAGACAAGGAGCATTGTAATGGTTGCATAAAAAATGTCTAGGGAGGGACCCCAGTACTACATCCACTTTTTGAACCATGAAGGAATTTCTTGAAGGGCTTCATTAAGCCTGAACATGATAAACTGGCTATGGGTGCTCCGCTTATTTTGAAGTAATAAAGTCTTTTCCCATGCCTCAATATAATCATAATAATTGTAACTCTTAATTTTAAAATAATTTTGTCTAAAATATCGAGGTTTAAGGGGATCAAATCCCCAGTCTTTGTAGGTGAGAATTTTTTTTATTCTAAATTTAGAATAGGCAACCATGTCATGTCCTCTGTATTTTCGGCCGATTTCTACTGATCCTATTTCTTCTAGGATCGTTTGATGAAATATTTGTGGTTTAAATTCATCTCTTGGATGCATATGATTCACTATGTAAATTTTTCATCTGGATTAAGATGAAGATGGATGCTATCAATTGGCATAATAGGGAGATACGATTGTTTCCAATATTCTGATTTTCCAGTAGACTATATTAAGTCTTCAGAGGCATTAGGACTATTTATTGTTGGCTTATCTTGAGGCCTTGCCTAGAGTATGTATCTTTCCCTTGGACTCCCTGGAAGAATTCGTGTGTTAAAAAGTCAGGTAGAGAGTTAGTATTTCCTGCTATGTATTGAATATCAAAATCGAAGGTGGCTAATATGGCTTGCCATCTTGCAAATATCTGTTTTGAGACTAAGATTTTAACATCTTTCTCAATAACATCTTTGACTGCTTTACAGTCTGTTCTGATTAAGAACTTTTGGTTAAAATATCATCTTCAAATTTCAGAACACAACAAACACCAGAGAGGATTTCCTTTTTTATTGTAGAATAATTCTTTTGAGTGTCATTCCATTTTTTAGACATAAATCTTACTAATTGTTCATTTTTTAAGTCAGACAATTTTTGTTTTAAAATACCTCCAAAACCAATTTTAGATGCATCAGTCTCTAGAATTTTAAAAGCTTTAGGATAGGCAAGTGCAAGGCATGGTAATTCTCTCACCTTTAATTTTATTTTTTGAACTGCTAGAGTAAGTTTTATTATGATTCTATTGAACAGCATTGGAAGCATCTTACAATCTTTTTGCAGGCAACTAAAACTGCAGGATTGGTCTTGTCTGGGAAGAAAATCCAATTATTCTAAACAAAAATTCGATTTTTAGGTCACAATATCCATAACCATTCTATTATTCCTATCGATAGGGCAATGCCCTAATGAAATCAGAGATATAACTCAATTACAAAGATTTTTTAGAAGTCTTAATTATATTTCTGACTTTTACAAAGACCTTGCAAAAGATTGTGCTATACTCCTAAAGCTTTTAAAATTATAGAGACTGATGTATTTGAAATTGGTTTTGGAGGCATTTTAAAACAAAAAATGCCTTACTTAAAAAATGAACAATTAGTAAGATTTATGTCTAAAAATGGAATGACACTCAAAAGAATTATTCTACAATAAAAAGAAATCATCTCTATTGTTTGTTGTGTTCTAAAATTTGAAGATGATATTTTTAATCCAAAAGTTCTTAATCAGAATAGACTGCAAAGCAGCCAAAGATATTATTGAGAAGGATGATAAAATCTTAGTCTTAAAACAGATATTTGCAAGATGGAAGACAATATTAGCCACCTTCGATTTTGATATTCAACACATAGGTGAAAATACTAACTCTCTACTTGACTTTTTAACACGCGAATTCTTACAGGGAGTCCAAGGGAAAGATACATACTCCACGCGAGGCCTCAAGACATGCCAACAATAAAGAAAATAATCCTAGTGCCTCTGAAGACTTAATACAGTCTACTGGAAATTCGGAATATTGGGAAAAATCGTATTTCCCTATTATACCAATTGATAGCATCCATCTTCATCTTAATCTAGATGAAAAATTTACCTAGTGAATCATATGCATCCAAGAGATGAATTTAAACCACAAATCTTTTAGGAAACGATCCTAAAAGAAACAGGATAAGTAGAAATCGGCCGAAAATACAGAGGACATTACGAGGTTGCCTATTCTAAATTTAGAATAAAAAAAATTTTCGCCTACAAAGACTGGGGATTTGATCCCCTTAAACCTCGATATTTTAGACAAAATTATTATAAAATTAAGAGTTACAATTATTACGGTTTTATTGAGGCATGGGAAAAGACTCTTTTACTTCAAAATAAGCAGAGCACCCATAGCTGGTTTATCATGTTCAGGCTTAATGAAGCGCTCCAAGAAATTCCTTCATGGTTCAAAAAATGGATGTTGTACTGGGTCCCTCCCCAAACATTTATCCGCAACCATTATAATGCTCCTCGTCTAAATTCCAGGCAGCCAGTAGAAATTGGTCGAGACTTAAAATATTAATTCGTTTTACCACGTGATATGAAATCCTATGGATACTCAGGTTGACCAATTTTGTTACAAAAGATAATGAAAATTGGGACTATATCCCCCATCTTGAAAGAAATGTGTAAATAAAATGGTGGGACAGTTTTGATATTAAAGACTTAGTTCCCGAGGCTATCAAAATTATAAAAATAAAGGTTAATAATACACCAAGAGTTGGTCAACCTACTGGAATACCCTCATACTTAAGACTTCTACAATCTGAAAATCCTAAATTATCAAAAAAAGAGCTTAAAAGGTAGCTGCTATCTATGTTCGATGATGATGAAGACTTTATGTCAATAAGTGAAAATGAAAGGCACCAAAATGAAGATGATAGTGCTGGAGTGCTTCAACCGCTCAATTAATTTCAAGGCCGGTACGACTCCATTATACTCAGCCACGGGGCCAAATACTTTTATCCTATGGTTAAAATCTTGCCAACAGAATTTACCTTTCCATGTAGCAAGCACCACTGACACCACCTACATTTACCTTTCCACGTGGTAAGCACCACCGACATCCACTACCCTTCACCTTTTTACGTGGCAAAATATCAGTGGACCAATATTCCTTTGCCTTTTTACGTGGCAAGATATCAATGGACCGACATCTGTGTTCAAGAAAAGCAGAATATATGAAATCTGAGGTCCGAGGCTATAAACAGGGGACCTCTCCTTAGAAGAAGTCATATCGGAGAGTTTACTTGAGTTTGCTTTGCTTTCTTCCCTTACTCTCTCTCTCTCCTTGTTTCTCTCTCTCTCTCTCTCTCCAGAAGATTGTAAGAGTTTAGAGTGTACTGGTGTGGTATGCTGGTGTCATGTGTGCTTAGACTATTTCTATGTAAGTATTTTATTCTAAGATTGTAACTTGTACTTTGTACTTTTTTATTTAGTTCTATAGATGCACTTTTTATGAGACCCAAAATCTTTTTATGTTTCATAGTCGTACATCTTAATGTCGAGATGATTAATCATAGGGTTTTTCAACATTAGAACAACCTTTTTCGATGGATTTTTGGGGTCTATCCATAGTTCTACATTTCAAGGTTGCAACCTTATATAAACTTTTCCCTTTCATTTATGACTTATTTTTATATTTAAGCATAAAAAAATTCATCCTATTTTTTACCAAAATTTTATTATTTAGATTTCTTTATAACTTTACTTTTCTACATAAAGTAGAAAATATAAAATTATAGTAGAAAATATAAAATTATAGTTTCTTCCTTGTTTTTATTTGGAGATGCTCTAAAATACATTTTCGATAGGGGCTTAAAACCCAAAGATACAGAAAATACAATTTCTAACATGGAATAAGAGCAGACCGATCTATCAGTAGCGATCTATTGCTCACCAAGGTTGTTTCGTCTCTCTTGATCGTGGTCCCTATTTCTCTCTCATTATTTGCTTCGTTTTCGTAAACACCGTCACTTTTTCCTATTGCAAAGTCGTTCTTTTTTGCACGCACCGTCACAGTTTCAATTGAGTTGGTTGTTGCTTTGGGTTTTGTTGGGTTGTTTAGTTATTCATGGATTTTATAAAACCGCACTTATTTTTTGATACAATATTGGGTACAATGTTTTCCTTCCTATTATGTGTACCCATATTAAAAAGGTGGTTCATTGCATACGTTACTTTCGTTAATAGTACACAACTTTGCAACCCTATAAAATTGAGGATGAACCATTTTTAAGACAAAAACTCTTCTATTTTCATGTCTATGAATCTCGGGGTTGAGACAATTGATTTTAGGGTTTCCAACATACAAAAAACTTTCTTTAGTGGATTTTTTAGGTGCACCTTATTCTTATAGTATAAGGTTGGCACCTTACATAAACTCTTCCTTATTTCATTTGGCTTTCTCATAAAGATCATAATTGATCCATATAACATTATTCTCTAAGGACTATAAAATCTCAAATGCCTTGTGAATCAACTTATATATCATGAAACTGCAAATATTACTCAAACTTATTTAGAGCAAAGTTTTCAATATGCATAATACATAGTTCAAAATAATCAGTGTGATCAACCTCCAAAAACCAAAGCGATGGGCTACCTGAAATAGTCAATAACTGGATAAAAGCTTGTTTGTAGAACAGATATAGAAGAAACTTTCAAAAAAATAGAATAGATATAGAAAAACAGTATGGCTCACCTCTCATCCATCCAAAAACAATACCAATAGTTTATAGCCAACCACATCTTAATATACCTTCTTGGATTCAAGGTAGGATGTGTACTTGTCGTGGAATGGAACTTACAGAATATTGTTGACCTCATAGATATGACAATAAATGCAGCAGTGGTCAACAAATCAACGCGACCAAGGTACTTGAGATATGGTCAATGTGATTAACCGGATGAGTCGGAGTAACTCGCCCGATTGACTTTAGATTTATGGGCAATGAATAAACATTCCACTGAGCATTACTGGAAATGCATAATCTCTTACTTTTTCTTAGTTATTCCGATTAATTCTCTACCAGCACAGACCACAAATCACACAAGCTACTGCCACAGTTACCAAACACAAAAACAGAGGAAACGAAGAACAATTATTAGACATATTTGAGCAAGAAATTTTGGCCCATGTAGTCACCTTGCACAATCAAAGTTATAAAAAGATTGTATATCTTAACGAGACTTGGCCAAGATTATGAAATTTACAAGTCTAGAAATGAACACTTCTAACATCTCCAGCTGGAGATTTCACCGGCAGCCCAATGGCATCTGCTATGCTTCTGACCTCTGCAATCATGGCAACCACATCATTCAACTTGTTCACCGCCGAACCAACTCCCTGCATCAAAAAGGAACATATGACTGTGCCATTGCATTTTAGCTACAGCATTCAAAAGAATGCATCGCTTAGTTTGGAATTTTTAATGTGAACATGAACACTGAATCACACTTTAGATTTTGCATTCTGGTTAGAATTAAGTCTCTATGATAACAAGTGTCCTGGTTGTTATTAAAATGAAACAAAGGGTGGATTCCCCACTATGGATCTCGGCCTCATTAGATGCCACCTCAAAATTTTCAATTTAATTGATATTAAAGATCTAACTGTCAATGGCCTGATACTAATTGCTGAAATACAAAGGTTTACAGAAGAAGCATACCACACCAGATGCTCCTGCTGCCAAGGCCATAGGTGCTGTAACTGCACTCAATCCAGATGAACATATAACAGGAATTTTGACAGCTCGTGATATGGAATATGCAGCTGCTAAAGTGGGGGTAGCCTAAACAACAAAAACCATTATCCATTTATTTAGCAGTCAGAATTTATGGATGTTCATTAGAAACATAAAATAAACTTGTAAGGTCCTCAAAAAGAAGAAAAACATTGTCTGTTTCTCAATGTCAACTTACTGGAAAAAGGTAGATCCAGAATAATTAGTAGTTGACTAGTTATCATACTTGATAAACATCAGAATATAATGCTTCTCTTCCATGTGGGCGCAGAGTACACAATAGATCACATGATACTACAGCTTTTCAATAAGCAGTGGTTGTTTAGACACTTCGTATTAAATTTCCCTTAATCATTTGTGTTTTGTGTACAGTATAATTTGGTTACAAGGACCAAACACCCTGTATAAACATAATTATTTTGACATTTTGTAAGTTATCTTTTCCATCAACAAAGAGCAAAGTGAAAGGATAGAAATATGCCTCACATTAATAGCAGTATCACCTAAGCTCCAATTTGCTAAAAAGTGCAATCACCTCAAGTCTAAGTATCCAGCAAAAGGCTCATTTGGACGAGGCCTTGAGGTGAAACACATTTTAAATTAATAGTGGTTAACAAAATATAGACAACTGCTGATAAGTGGGTCCTTTTTGTTTCTTGCTTTGTCAGTTCATGTTCACTTTTGGCATTACCCATCATGGTAACTTCCATGTAGGTAGAGAGAGAGAGACAGAGAGAGAGAGAGAGAGATATTACCATCATGGTACCTCCATGTGGAGAGAAAAAGAGAGAGAGAGAGAGAGAGAGAGAGAGAGAGAAGAAAGAAAGAGAGAGAGAGAGAGAGAGAAGAAAGAGAGAGAGAAAGAGAGAGTTATTACCCATCATGGTACCTTCCATGTGGAGAGAGAGAGAAAGAGAGGCAGGCTTCATTTGGAAAGCTCAAATTTGGTTTACGATGTTCATGTTTCATTTTCTTATTTTGGGTCGTTGCCCATTGTTTCATCATGCATAGAGAGATACAGGCTTGATAATGAGACCTCAATTGCTGTAGCATCTGTTCAGGCGTTTGCTTCCAGTTATACATACACACATCCACATACATATTTGTGAATGTGTGTGCATGTGCATAGGCATGGCATGGATGATAAACTTTATTTAAGAATCACCTAATGTCTCTTCGATCAGGTTTCACATTCGATCAGAAAGATGGAAACATGCTGAACCCCAATGATCTTTGTACAGAAAACTAATTTTCACCAGTTCTTGTCATATACTAACAACCACAGTGTTGACCAAAAAATCATTGCCCTCTTGATTATTGCAGGAAGTGGATAATACTAAAACACTATAACAACATTGACAAGTCTCACACCTGAAGAATATTTTTTCTTTATCAAGGATCCATAGTCAACTTTCTCAGTTTTTGAAAGTCAAGGGGGTGACCCTTAATGTCAGTACACTGGTCCCCCAAACTGAGGAAGTGGAGCACATTAGGGATCAAGCCCAGTAGCTCAGTGCTAGCTCATATTAATGAGGAAGATTGTAGATCAGATAAGGGCACTCATTTGCTACTTTCAAATGTTCAGGGGGTCTTCTTGTGACTTCAAATGACAAGTTTGAGAGGGGTTTGCTTGATGAGGAAAGAACTCTTAGACATGCTTCGCAGCTGCAAAAAGCCATCTTACACTTTTGCTTTGCAATTGCAAAAAGCCCTCCTAGATTGTCTTTTTCCTAGTTATGCATAGGAAAGCACTCAAACTCAGAGCAACACTGAAACACTTGCACTTTAGAGGGAATGCTCTGCTCTAAAGTTAACCCCAGTTCTTCGACCATATGAAGAACTTTCAAACTTGTACCTCCTACTGGGATATGTGTCCTTCAAAGACTTTGAGAGCATGTAAAAACTTATAATTATAGTATACCACATTGGGAGTGTGCTCCATATGTGACCTGAGAGGCATGCTCCATTGTGACCAATGATTCACACACTTGGGCGGTCTAGGCCAAGAAGTTGAGTCCAAATCCTTGCAGTCCTGGGCACAAGGCACAATAGTGGAAGGTTTGCAGGGTTAGCCCTTGTTCAGGTCGAAGGGATACCCAAGGTGGTTAGCCAGGAGGTAGTCGATCTCATGTATAGTTGGTGGCTTGTGAAGGCAAGGGAAAACTTCTCAACATTACCACTGCATGGCATGTACATATGATAGTCGTATATATGAGAAACGATACATTAAGTTAAGACTTATACATGTGCTAAAGAGAGCCCCCCTACACCATTGTAATAATGTGCACATGGCTATGTGAGGCATGACCATCCTCGAGAGGAACCTATAATCCACAAACTAGATCCATATTCCTTTTATTTATTGGCCAACTCTGATGGACCAAGTATGAGCCCCTGCAATTGACTGTGGGTCATGGGTTCTGTTGGGTTAGCTTGAGAAAATAAGCTATGGACCACAAGAACTAGCACAAATGGAGCGCCTTCTCGATGTATCCAATTCACTTTTAACTACGTTTAATAAAAATTTATTAATCACCAAAAAGAATTTTTAAAGCACATTTCATATTTTATTTTCCATCACAAACTTTTAATAAAAAAATTAATGGGATTTTCAACATCAAAAATTTATTTTTTTTAAAATACTTGGAAGGGATTTAAAATTATTTTGGGCACAGATGAAATCTCATGCGACCCACATGAGGCCCAATAGCAAAGGTCCCAACACATAGGGGCCCATTTGTTGTGGGGCGTGGGGCCCACTAGGGCTTCTTCACCCACACACCCCACCTTTTCCTTATCATTTTCAGCTTGTTAACCAAGTAGAACTTGGTGGTTATTTTTGGATAATTATTAGAAAGGTTAAGAAGGTGTTCTAGAAGACATGGAAAGCGTCTTACTGATTTTTAACAAGGTTAAGCAAGATTTTTGGATAAGAGATTTATCTTTTCAAATTAAAAGAGAATGGGTCAAGGCAACTAAGGGATAATGGTTCTAAATCATTCCATCCATCATTATGATCGACTTAGGAACAGAGGACTCAGATTAAAAGCTTCTATTCACCCTAAAGATCATTGTTGATCAACGGTGCATGTTGAATATCAATAAGATGGTAAACCCTAATTTGGAGACACCACTATGAATAAGGGTCATATCCCATAGAAATCCCATCTCACCATAAAGTCTCTTTCTCTCTCTCTATTCTGCATGCCCCTCTCCACTCTCTCTCTTCTATTTCTCTTGCTCACAAGGGGTTCTCGCACCCCACACTAGAAATCCTAGGGTGGTACTCCCCATAGATACCTAGCCTCTGTAATTTGTTTTAGTTTTTGTTTTGTGATGAGTGCTGCTTTTTGTTGTGGTGTGCCCTTGTGGCACATATTTGGTTATGCTCTCTTCTACGACATCTAGTGATCTTGGTTTACCATAAAGCTTCCCATCTTAAGGAGATTCAGTAGGGATCGTGATCAGTGCATCATCGAGGTAGGTGATCTGGAATGGGATGTATTAAAGTCCTTTAGAGGTGATCCAAGGTAACTAGTTCAAGTAAAGGCTTCCCGTTTTCTTGATTCACTTACCTGTTGCAATTTTGTTATTTTTATGAATGAAAAGAGCTTATTAGATCGCAGCAAGTGAGGATCCTTGTATTATAATAGCTTTAGCTTATGTAAGTAGACTCGCCTGTATAGTAGCTGAAAAATCTTTATTACATATTACATATACCGTGTGTGATCTATATCGCCACCTTTCACTTCCTACAATAATTTAAAATTTAGGTGTCCATAAGGATCAATATTTTAGGAACAAGTGACCAATATTAAGTGAAATATTAACTGACAGATTCTTACCAGGAACTTGTATGACATTAATAAATTACAAAGCTAGAACTTTGGGCATCAAAATAGATACTATTTAGATTTTATCACCAATATAATCATAGACTCCCAAAAACTGCTGAGTCTGTATATACAACAAGTCATGGCTCTATCCAATTAAAACAAAATATTTAAATGTTCCATAATATATAATAGCACCCATACCCTTAACCATAACGCATACCTTTTCGACCAGACCCAGAACACCTGGTTCCGAAGGATTGGAATATTTGCCTCCTTCAGTTTGAATGATGTCAACACCTTCACATTCCAATAACTCTGCTAGCTTTACCTGTAGATTTGAATTGGAATACTGAATCAGTGTCTGTTATGTGATGATGAATTTCTCCTATTGCAAAAGCATATCTCTGTTAAGAACTGACCTGATCAGGAAGGCGGAGTGTATGGGGAACAGTGACAGAAAGTGTAATCAATGGGAGAATCCTTTTTGTTTCTATTGCCAACTGCAATATCTGTAAAAGTAGGTGAGACAATATGAGCAGACACCTGGAAGACATCACTTTCTTAAATGCATCGATTGGTAAGCCAAATATCTGACCTGTGAATGCAAGTTTCATTTATATTGTAAAAGTACACCTTTTCATTATTGCATATGTACAAAATATACTTCTCCAAGGATACAGAACTATTATTATTAGTCTACAGTAAATCAAAAAAGATATCCATACAATATTTGACAATCACCAAAAAAGATTCAAGGAAGAAATTTATTGTCCATCATCAAGACACAGTGAAGAAATAAATAAAGATAAGGGTTAAAACGAAACCCTAATTTGTTCAATACTTTCCCGCTCTTGGTTATGCTCTCTGCCCAAACACATTAGGGTTTGCCAGAGCATGTTTCCTATCTTGAAGAGGATTTAGAAGGGACTATAAGAATGGTGAGTCATTGGTTTCGTTATCTGGAGTGGGTATACTAAGTCCTGTGGGGGTTATCCTAGGTATTCTTTTGTTCTAGTAAGTAGCCTCCCAGTTCTTAACTCATACTTCATTATTGCAATTGATTCTTTCTTTATGAATAAAGTTTATGTTTAAAGGCAGCAAGAGTGGATCCTTATAGTAGGTTTTATTTTTATATTTTTTTCATTGTACATGGCCCATGTAAGCAGACAAGTTGGTAATAATAAAGAAATAAAAAGTTGACTTCATATACTGTGTTTGTTCCATATTGCCACCTTCAATTCCTCAAAAAGGATGTGATTAGCTTTGCGTTTGCATTGGTGAAGAAAGGGAAGCCTCATAGAGGATAATAAAAGCAAGCCAGGTAGGTGAAAAGCACTTATCAAAATGATGACGTATCTGAAAATGTAGAAAAGTACAATGCAATTCATAGTCCAGAAAGTGTAAACCTGCAGATAGGAACTTTAACAGAGGAGGTAACAAGTAATACAAGGAGGTTTCACATTTTTTGGAATTTGCTCAACATGAGCAGTCACAACTAAATAAAATACGTAAAAGATTATCAAACAGACTGAGCACTACAAGATATTCTACGCTTAGTGTTTCAAAAAGCTGACCGCCCAAAGCCTGGGCGGCCGCCCAAGCGGATCTGGTGGCCTGGGCGCATCACCCAAGCCTAGGTGCCCAAAAAAAGCAGAGGTTCCTGGGCACCCGCCTAGGCAGCTGCCCCATGCCCAGGCCTAGGCGGTCGCTCAGGTACACTGCCCCGCCCAAAGGCAAAAAAAGGTTTCGGTGGGGGCTATTTTTGTCCATTTTATTTACACTGAGGGGCCATAAATGGGGGCTTTAGGTTCATTTGAAACCTAAAACTAATTAGAACCAGTTTAGAGAGAGAAAGCCCCCAAAAAACTAGAATTTTGGTTATTTCTTTAGGGTTTAAGGGTTTCTCAAAGTTATGAGAAATTGATCAAAACATCACCATTTGATATTAGATTTAATTTTTGATGTTCTATAAATCTATTGGGGGGTTTTTTGGAAGATTTTGATTCCTTAGAAGCATCTATAAGGTAGAAGTTTGGAGATTGAACAATCAAAGTAAGTGATTTTTTTTATTGCTTGTATAAGTTATATTATTTTGAGAAGTCTTCTTCGGGATCTAATAGGAGCGGTGATCCTAGTTAGAACTATGGCTACAACCAAGATCCTAATGATAAAAATTGCATAGGATGCAAGTTTTGTGAGAATGATACAAAAGGGGGCATAAACCAATTCAAGAAACATCTTGCCGGTATCAGGGGGATGTTGCCCCATGTAAAAAGATTCCTGATGTTGTTAAAGAGGAAATAACCAATTTTTTTAGTATAGTAAAATGAAAGAAGATGAGAGATTTGCCTCCATAACAGAGATTAGGTCTGGGGTTCGAGTCAATTATGATGATGATAGTGATGAGGATGGGATTGGGGAGCGATGTCAAGAGGTAGAACAATCCATTATTAGGGGGAGGGAAAAGGGAGTTGTAATTGCTTCTGGTTCTGGGAGTAAGAAGACTCGGGTTAGAGGCCCTATGGATAGTTTTTTGCCTCGGCCTGACCCTGAGGTTGCAGGGGAGAAAACAAAAAAACAAAGCACCATTGAAAATAGAATGAAGAGAGAGATAGAGTTGTTTATTATGTTGCTACATGGTTTTATGAGGCAGGCATTCCTTTCAATACCGCTCGCCGAAGCAACTTTTATGCCGCGGTAAAGGCAATTGGCCAATTTGGGCCTGGGATGAAACCCCCAACCCCATATGAACTTTCAGAGCCTCTTTTGAAAAAAGTGGTGAGTGTCACGAAGGAAGCTGTAGAAGTTAAGAAGATGCATGGGCTCAGTATAGGATTTATATTATGACTGATGCTTGGAGTGATAGGAAGAGAAGAAGTCAGATGAATTTGCTTGAGATTGTCCTTTAGGGACAGGTTTTTTGAGGTCTATTGATGCCTCTGATCATATCCATAATGCCCATTACATATTTCA